>JAGVVM010007996.1:0-15407 GCA_019149425.1 Psidium friedrichsthalianum | reverse complement strand
TTTGTTGTTGTCACGAATCAAAATAATATCTTCTTTTTGGCCTTTTCGGCATCGTAATAAATAATGTCAGATTTTGTGGATGAGGATTTGGATTTTCGGTCATCGATAGTTGTTGAAACGTTGGTCCTTAAAGTTCGTTTATCGTTGTCGATTAGTCGAGAAATTCCCATTCGCGCCTCGCAGAGAATCGTTTCGTTCAGAGTTGAACCTTAATCGGCAAATTCTGTTGCGCCAAACTCGAAAAATATTCCCATTCATGATGCAAAAATTTCGCCTATCTTGAACTTGCTAATTGTCTTTTCGCCCAAAATTTTATGGACTTATCAGAGAGAGAAAAATTATGATTTTTGGACCCCACCTTTCTCTTTTTATTTTTGGCTAAACTCCTCCCCATCAACGTGCCCCTAATTTTGTTCTCTCCTTTTTCCCTAAGAGCTAAGCCCAATTCTCCATGTAAATGAGACAAACTCTCATCATTCCAGCTGAAAATTTGCCCCTACATGCATAAACGTGCTGCCACGTTTCTTCCTCCCATTAATTAGTTTTCTTTCCCCTGCAAGTGGGACAAAACCTCGTGATTGGAAGTCACCTACTTTCTGCATTTGCTATTCACGTGAGAAGGTTACTATAGCTGGCCTCTCCCTTCTTCTTTCTTCTTCGTTCTTCTTTTGGACAATTTCTCTCGATTGGTTTTTTGGTTGCTCTTTTGCTTCAGCTCGTCTGCATCTCTCTCTGCTTCGCTCGCTGCTGTAGCCTCTGATTCTCGGCTGCTATTGGTTCTTTTGCTGCTCTTAAACCTTGCTGCAGCTTTCTACTCTCGGTTTGGGTTGCTGCTCCAGCTCCTGTGCTGCTGTCTTCTCTTCTTCCCTCGACGATTAGAGGATCTGTTGCTGAGTTGTGCTTGTTGTTGCTACCTTCTTCTTTGTCCCTTCTTCGCTGGAGCTGCTGCCACACGTGGACCTCGGCGGCTTGAATCTGTTGTTGCTGTGTTGCTGCAGCTCCCACTGCTGCTTACATCTGCTTTTTCTTCTTCGTCTTCACTCGGCACGTGAACTCGTGATGTTGCCTTCGTCCACTGCTCCTCCATCTTGGTCACTTGTGAACCTTGCCGCCGTTGCTTTGTCCTCTTGGCTGGCCCCTGCTCCTCTGCCGTGTAGCTGCTGCTTCAACTTGGCTACTCCACTTCATTCCTCGGTTGTACATGAATCTGCCGCTACTCGTTTCCACCTCTCAGCCATGTGAACCGTGGCTGCTCATGCTACTGCTGATCTTTTTGCTGCGGCCTCCGCCCTAGCTCGGCCACTGTCCACCGTCCAGCCACTGCTCAGCTCGGCCACCGCCCATTCGGCCGGCCGTCGTGGCCCGAACTCATCGCCATCTGTAGCTCGAGCTCATCGCCGCGTGGCCGGAGCACAACGTCGCTCGGCTGAGCCACCACGCCACCGTCACTCGTCCAAGTTCACCATTTAACCAAGCCGTGATTGTTCCGTGGTCCCTGAGCTTGAACTCAATTTTTGGGTGAGCACATTTCTAAACTTGACTTAGAATGTCGGGTACACTAGGGACTTGAATTAGGATAAATTTTATGATTGAAAAATATTTAATTTCTTGAACGTCGAATATTGATTAATTGTGCTAGCCATAGAGGTAAATTGGTCTTTCTACAGACTCTAGAACTTGTCAATGTGCCAGATTTCTTGCCATCGAGCCTAGATGACTTAGATGAAAATCGGGTCCCAAATTGCGAGTTTTGTGGCGTACGATGCTTGGTATTATGTCAACATATTTTGATGTGAAATGTGTGCCCATGTGAATGATAGTGAAGCAGAATGCATGTAGCAAAGCTAACTTGCATAAGTATTTGTGGGTCGAGTCAATTGAAGACTCGGTGTTGTACATCATCGATCTGCATACTAGTATGAGGCATATGCATTTAGCGAAGTGCGTAGAATCGTGTGGGACGATTCGGTAGTATCTAAGGGGCCACCGAGAAAGCGGAGCGATAAGGATGTACCGATTGCAGTGCTATGAAGCCACGGTCATTGCACTTGCGCTTGAACGTGCTCGGCACGGAGTAGCTACTAGACAAGGATGCCAACTTTGGTGTGTTTAGGCACGGTTGAGGCACGAGCCTAAGACGTCTATGACGTAGCCAGGACCGGAAGTGCTATTGAGCCACCGGTGGGGTTCAATTCGGAAGCGTATTGAGCTACCGGGGACCTCAAGATAATCATTAAGCATACTACATCTGCATTTGTGTGATCTAAAATCATAATATGCATGTGATGATTTACCTTCTGGCATGAGACATATATTGCTTTCTAAATTGAGTTTAGGCGTGTGCTTGCTGAGTTTCGACTCACATTTTGTGCTGATCTCTCTTTAGACCCTCAACCATTGATATGATTGTTCCCCGAATCCGCCACGGGATCCCTCAAGAGATCAAGACTGAGATAGTTACGTATCTTGCCATGGACGGAATTTTGTATGAAAAGTATAACTGTACTATATGAGTCGACGAGGGATATGACGTTTTGATCCCTCATAGATACGAGGGGTGGATGAGCGGAAGAGGTCAGGAAGAGTGGCAAGGTCCTTTACAGGGTTTAGATGTCCTAGTCTTCTCGATGGGACTGGCAGGCCTAGTGAATACAACTACTTTTGATGGCGAAGTCGTAACCCTGAGCCTATGGAGACTTAGATGGGAATGTAGTGATGGAGATTGAGGGAGCAGAAGATGTGTTTGTCAAGTAGGTGAATGACAAAGCTAGATCCCCAATATCCGAGGAGTCTGATCTAAAGAGTGGCCTTTGCCAGAAGACGAGTAATCCCTCGATGATTCCTAGATGGAGATTAGTGACCTTTTTAGTTTGGCCCGTTTTTTTTATCTTGGCCAACTTATGTTTTTGAAGTTCAAACGATAACAATTCTCTTTAGGTTGTATAGAACTCTTACTGTTACATGTTATGCTATCTAAATTCGATTTTCTCTATCTCTCTATCTTATATGTGTTTTTGTCTGGGGTTGTGCGCTTTCCCTATTGCGAATCTATTAGCCGTCGTTTGGCCACGACGAGTCCTAGGCCGTCGCTAGTGTTGGCCAAGCAATGTTCATATAAGCAGGAGGCAGGATGTTGCGCATCCGCCGGGTTCGGGGCGTGACAAAAACAATTAGCGTGCTGGAAAAAACATGAAAATATATATACACCAAGAGCACTAAACCCAAACAATAAATTACGTTGGATTTCATTAAGCAAGTACTGATGTTAATCAATTTGATTTGTATATCTTTAACGAACCTTAATGGGAGCACACTAATGAAAAGATATATATATATATATATATATATATATATATATATAAAATCGAAAAAACATGAGATTCTAAAACTTGCTTTGATACCAAATGTTATCTATAATATAAATCCTTTATACAGAAATCTTGAATTGAAGGATCTTAGATCTTCATGATTTGTTCATGACAAGAGAGATTAAGGCATACCTTTCTCCATAGTAATAACCTTAAAAATGAAATAAAATTGAGAAAGTAATAACCAAGAACTTATTGATTGGTGTAGAAATAGGAGAAAATGAAGAAATCTGGTTTCTCTCCCTTAACCCACTTTTCTATAAAGTATTTTATCTGATGGAGGGGGAGAAAACAACTTCAATTATTGCTTTCAAACACGTGCTATCCATCAAAGCACATTACATTTCCATAAGAGTTATGGCATTTCTTAACCGAAACGTTTGTAGCATTAAACATTAGTCGTCGTAATAGTGCAATTTTCATGGCCGGAATTTTTTTAGCATTAAACCATTAATCCCTCATTAAACCATTAATCATCGTAGAGTAGCGAATTTCATAGCCGAAACTTTTCTAGTATCAAACCATTAATCATTATAAGAATTGAAACTTTCATAGCCGAACGTCCTTAGCATTAAATAATTATTAGATTATTAGTTAATTACATCATGTGGACTATATCATCTTACAAAGTGAACTTCCTGTTTGAGTGTTAGATACATGTAAAGAATGCGAGTGTTAGATAGCCGAAGACAAATCTTGTTATAAGGTTTCTGATCTCTTTTATGAGATCAATACATTATTTCATTGGAAAAATTGTGAGGGACTAAAGACTGGATGAGTTATTTAGTGTAATTAGGGAATGAAAATAGAGAGTGTTTGAGTTATTCAATGTGATTATTATCCCCATTGTATCACCTGATCTATAGTGAAAATTTATGTTACTCTTTACTTGGAGAAAGTCACATCGACCAAGCCAATTTATGGAGTTCGATTTATTTCTCTGTTCTTTTTATCAGTGCTCGATCCCTTTTTATTTTTTTAACAACATAGGTGGCCATATGATAAGGTAAATAAGATTTTTATTCACAATTCGATCGTGTTTTACAAGTTAGACTAGCAATATAATGCATACAAAACATTAATCAGGAAGAATTAGATTAAAAGGTTACATCCAACGCAACAATTTGATGCTTGGAATTTATTCTGGAAGAATGGAAAGAATGAAAATAATCAAAGAATGCATGACTTGTCCCCTAAGAATCAATCTTCACGAGCTGTAGTATGTTGTTTGTACAAATTATGGCACTCCATGTCTAGGGTTTGTTTTCAATTTGTGGAATTATGTCCATGAGGCGACCTCGCAAGACGAAGTTGTCTCTCATTTGAGAGTAGTTTCGCAAACCTGAGAGAAAACAAGCAATTGCATTTAGTAACCCGAACTATGCACGTTATCTTGAACTTCTTAACAACATCAGTACTTTCAGTTGATACCTTATAAGAGCCTCTTCATTAGTCTCTAGATTACAGCTTCGCATCCGCCGGTCTCCAAGTTCACTCTTGACACTGGCTTCTTCAACAACGCTTCACCGGTTCTGACTAAGTCATTCAAATTTTTCTTTGTCGCAATATCCACTGAAGCTACCGCACCACTAACGAATCATCCTGCAAATTCCGTTTAGAGGCTAAAATTAGCATGCCGACTCAAGCTGCTAGAAAATTACTTAATGATCACTTCAAGGCTAATGTTTTGAAAATGATACAAGATGCAACATCAGACAATTGGAAATGACAATATATATACCTGAATCCTGAGATAGTTGGCCTCAAGATGTAAGGATTGGAAGACGCGGAGAGGTGGAAGTCGACCATATCTGCGCTCGCTTGCATGAACACATCAATCAATGGGCTTCCACCGTTGCTGCTTAACCAGCCCAACACTCCCCATTTGGCCGCTTCACTTGCATCATACTTCCCCTCAACTTTTGCTGAACCGGTCCCGAGCGATATCACAAGAAACCTTCTATAGTCCATCGGCTTTATAGGGAAGAAATCCGAGCTTCCACCCATGATCTCCTTCGTCACTTCTCCCATTGCGACCAACGTCTGTATGATGAACGATGTTGAGTTAGAAATTATAGAATTACGTTTTGTAAGGTCAGGTCGGTTAAAAAGAGTTCTTTTTTTCATACCGGATTGTTTGCGGCCACGCCGCCATCTATGAGGTTGAACTCTCTCACTTTTTCTGTAGAGTCCTGGGTTTCAAAATAATGAGCTGGGAGATAAGTTGGGCTGCAGAGGTTGAGATGCATATGTCTGAGAGCAAGGCATCCTATGCTTGGCTTTTTCTTCACCTGGTCACGATAAATTACCCCACAAAAGCAACATGTTCAGTGATTTTTCTGTATTTAGGACAATATCAAAAGAAAGAAGGGATTATATCCCAAGGACTGATAAAAGGACAAACCTCGTAGCTTGAAAAGATGGTTGGCTGAAGACGCTTGATGTCGAAAGTCGGGATCACCACATTCGTCAATGTTTGGTGCAATCTTGTCTTTCCGAGTTTCTCTTTGACGAGCTTATGAAGGTATTTTCCATCATATTTCGGTCCAGTCACCGCCTTAATCATGTTCGTAGCAGGAGCAAATGGGCAACTGTTGTTTTCAATTACAAAGAAATATTACGTTAGTATATAGCTATTTAAGGAACTACCAAAATGGCCTAGAGAAATAATGGGTTAACTTGGCTAACCTGTCTTGAGGAAAGATTTTAGGGCAATTATTAAGGTAGAAATCCTTAATATCTTTTGCAGCAAATAACGGACGGTTGTTTTCGTCGGGGCTAGTTAACATGGCAGTGACGAGACCACCCGTGCTTGTTCCGGCCATAACATCGAAATAATCTGCGAGTCGTGCGCCTTCACCATCTAGTTTCTGCACCAATTCACAAAGCCATCAGAAGTTGCAAGGGGTGTGCATGGCTAGAACCTCGTACTTAATCGGAATCACGTTCTTTCATGCATTAAAAAGATAGCAAACTGATTTATAGCAACCTGAAGCTCAGACTCTAAGAAGGCGAGAATTGTTCCGGGTATAAGCCCTCGTATCCCTCCACCGTCGATACTAAGAATGGTAATGAGGTTTCCATAGGTTGGAGGCTGGAGTGGCAAACTCTTCGACCTTTCCATAGATATGGTGGGATATATATATCTTTTTGTTTTGCTAAGAAATTGAAGTAATGGACTGAATAATCCGAACAAAACAGAAGGGGTTTCTAAGAGAGAGAGAGAGAGAGAGAGAGAGAGAGAGAGAGGGGAAAGGAGGGGGGGCGCTTGAGGAGAGAGAGACTTCAAATGTGTTGAGTGAGAGCTCTTTGGCCTTAGTCTTGGATAAGGTGCGAGTATTTATAGATTGTATTTCATTCAAACTTTGACCGAAATCCCACGTACGATCTTGCTCGGAATTGTTTTAAGTTGACCGGAGACTGCTCAACCCAAGAAACTGATTGAAAAGTCCAAATTTTACAACCATAATGGCTAGCTGATGATGAGAGGTCTTTCAAGTGAAGAATTGTTGGTGAGACTTTCAACGCCACAAGAAAGACTTGTAGGTTTGAATAAAAAACAAAAACCCTACTTTCTCATGCAGGTACGATGCAGAATTTAGGTCACAATATGTCTATGTCATTTTTCTATATCTACTCTTTCCATTTATAGCTTCTTCAATTCAATAATTACATTAATGGCATTGCACAAGATGATAAACCTAGAGGCGAAAC
This sequence comes from Psidium friedrichsthalianum, assembly GCA_019149425.1. Taxonomy (NCBI): domain Eukaryota; kingdom Viridiplantae; phylum Streptophyta; class Magnoliopsida; order Myrtales; family Myrtaceae; genus Psidium; species Psidium friedrichsthalianum. The sequence goes on along the minus strand of JAGVVM010007996.1, from coordinate 8,325 downwards.
GATCAAAGGACGCGTTGGCGGGCAGCTCTAGTATTTAGAATGGGAATGATATGGGTAGACTAGAGGTCATTTCTATGAGAGCAGCAATGTAGACAATGTTATACGCCGCATATAGAGGAATATTACGATAAAACTTCGTCTCAAAAAGTGGGCGGAGAGAGAGAGAGAACTCATTCAGATTTGAAAGTATCGCTCCTAAAGTATAAATTAATACGTGGAGAGAAGCTCAATATATATATATAAGACATATTGAGACCCCTCCTGGAAAAAAAAAACTACCAAAAATGACCCACCGAAATACCATTATTCCATAATGCGGGAATCCCTTTCCATATTACATGTTTATTGTGTAAATAAAGCAATTTGATAGAAAATATGATGCTTCTTTAAATCTTCCTTTAAGTTTGATCCGATAGGGTAGTTAATACAAATATAGAAAGAAAGCGGAAATAACCAACAACTGTTTTCATTGTGCTCATGCTGTTCTTGAGACGAATACGATAATTCACAAATCCTCAGTCGCGAACAAGTTCAATTCACGATTTTCAGCTCAAAGGGAGGGAAAAAAAGACGATGATTATACAATATATTTTTTTTCATCCTTTTAAATATATGTGTCAATTTAGTCTTAAATCTATTTATAGAAGTTAATTCAATCCTAACTTTTTAAGCTTGCCAATTTAGTCCTAAACCTTTTCACATTTTTCAATATAGTCATTTTGACTAATTTTCTTCGGATATCACCAGATGGTGTGTCATGTAGGACGGCTGGCGATAACTAGACCTCCACGTTAGTGATTTCAGACAAAAATTGATCGAAATGACTAACGTTGGAATTTCGCACATGGTTTATGATTAAGTGGCAAAATTAAAAAAAATTTAGGTCTGAACGGGTGGTCTGTACAGTATTTTTATGTCAGACCGAGTACTTTTTTTTCCAAATTTATCCCTTTCTTTTCAAAATTCACCGAAAACACCTGTTCATGTCCCACATCTTCCCATAAATACTACTTATCCATCACACGAAAAGAAAGAAGAAAAAAACAGTGAGCAGGATTTGAGTAAAGACAATGTGCTACATGCGTCTCCTCGCTTTGATCACCGTCCTACCATTCTCATGGTGCTACAATGAAGCACGCGTAAACCAAATTTAAATCGCAATTCTTTCTCTCTTGGGTTTGACCGGTAGCAGCATGCATGTGTTTTAGGGTTTATAAATTGGCAAAAGTGTATCGCACGTTTCTCAACTCTATCTCTGGTCTTCTCCCCTTACATAATTGCTAGGCAGAAGGGTATTTCTTAAAGTATAATTCATCATGTTTTCGCCATATCCACCAGTCTTCTGAGTTCATCGGGGGCTTCACTGTGCATACTTGCGCGTGGGAATCCCATGTGGAGGCTTGATGGGGGAAAACTCTCCGATTGTACCTCCAAGGCATTCAAAGATGGCTGGACGTTGAATGGTAAACGGCAATTGAATTCTATTGATAATTTAGTGCAATGAACGTACTGAGGTTCTTTTGGGGGAATGTATCTCTTGTTGTGGAGGAGTTAATAAGTGGGTCACCGAGGCATGGGGATATCACTTCTTACAAGTAGGTCTAGTTTTTTATGCGTGGCTCAAGGATTTGTGAGGTTTGATGTGGTTCCAACAATGATATGTCTTTCAATGGCTAGAGACCAGGTGGAACATACCATTTCTTCATTCTTGTGGCTCACATCGAGATTACATGTGAGGTTCGTTCTGTCAGCAACCCTGAATCCGTGATTCTAAAGTCGCCAGAATTGAGACGTTTGTGTGCTTTCTTTATAAGACCACACACACACATAATATATATCGAATGACATATGATAGAATGGAGCTTAAAAAAGATGACATGCTTTGCTTGTTTTCTTCACTTCAATTATCTTCATTTAGGACATTATCTAGTATGTTAGCTTATATATTTGTCGCAGCTTCTTAGAGGTGAATCGCCAAGAGAGAACTAATGGAGTACAAAGCATGATACTCAGCAAGGGCTCTACCAAACTTTACCAATTGAAACTTGGTACTCAATTTAAATGTGCAATTTATCTTACATTTGGAGCCATCACTAATCGGTTGCGGTCGATTAGACATCAAGTAAAATGATGAAGTACATTTTACTTTTGTAAACCAAAGAACCAAATCGATAAGGGGACTTGGATATACTAGATTAATTTAATGCCCTTTCAGTACACGCTCTCTATTTTTTGAGTAATTTTTCATGTAATCTCTACTGATATTATTCTATGCTACCAAATGTGAGGAAATGATCGTAGGGTGTGCAATCGGTAATGGAACATTCCATAATCAAACCAGTAAACTAATTTCAGGAAAGATCAAAGAAGCGGAATGCAGGAGCAACCACAAATAGATCTCTATTTGTCACCCAGCAAGACAGGGTTCTGCAAGCTCAAACTTAACATGCAAGGATAGACACATTTTATTCATGAAAACATTGATGAATATGACTAGTACATGACCTAATGTGGGATAACTAAGATGCAATGTGTAGGGTCTAAAGGAAAAGATATTCTAGAAAATAGATGGATGGGGCATGAATCATATAAGCTATGCAGGCGATTTCAGTTGGCTAAATCGGTCCTTTTTTCCATTGTACTTATAGGATGCAAATGTTTTTCCTCCCAAAGCAAACAATCTACGAGATTGAAAAGAAAATTAGGCATAGATTGAAAAGAGAATTAGGCAATTCTTATGGGTAGGAACACATAAACTCACAAATTCCACAAAGTTGTGTGCTTCCTGAAAAGGAAGGGGGACTAGGCTTGTTTGATCTTAATTCTGGAATAAAGTATCGCTGGGCTGCATGCTCTGGAGTACTTTGGTTCATCATGCTAAATGTAGAGGTATTCCATTTATGCAAATCGACATTAAGGGTAGCATGGCTTAGAGTTGGCGAGCATTCTCAAGCTGAGATTTGCTCTAGCACCTATCATTCTAGCTATTTATACTATTGCAAAGAGATATACAAGGAATTCATATAGAAGGGACCGGCTATGGACTGGTATCACTGATTTGGACAGTGGTATTAGCAAGCATAATTTTTATCGGCTCGCTTGTTTGTAGAGATGGGTTATTGACGAAAGTAGCCATATCAAGATGGTTATCTTCAGTTGATACTAAGTGTAATTTTTATATGATTGGTATAGAAGACAACAATCACTTATCCTTGAGTGTACTTGGACCACTTGTATATGGCGCAATATTCTCGCAAAAAAAAAAATGAGATTTGGCATTCTACAAGAGATTGGAATCTACAACTCAATGGATGATTAGGCCCAACAAGGGCAAAAATTTAGAGGCAAGGCTCCTCAAGCTGTCTTTCGTAGCAACTATCTATTGCATTTGGATGGAATAGAGCCGTAGACGGTTTCAAAACAAGTCAATGAGGCTCACTTTTAGTTTGCTAGGATTCGTAGGGTGGTAAGTGGTAAGGTTTCACTATACCAGGATTGTAGGCCTTCCAGACAAATGTTTTATTAGCTATTGTTTGGAGGCTTCCTTCCTCTATTTTTCTCGCATAACTAGTCTCTTTGTAATGCTAAGGGATTCCCCTGAGCTTTTGTACCTCATTGATTAATGATATACACATATTTACAGAAAAAAAATGCATGTCAATTGATTCTTTTGGATTTTTCTTATTTATGAAAAGAATTCCCTAAATGCAACATGACATAACTCAACGATGCAATGATTACATGCACTAATATAACATACATCGATGAACTACCATAAAGTCCTAAATGCCATGCGTACTATCCTATAATGAGTATACTATATGCAATGCCATGAAATTAATTCCTAATGCTAACGTTATAGCATGAATGCTATGACTTGAGAATTGAGCATTGACTAACCCTTTGGTGCAAACTATATGAAATGCTGTTTTGGAGATTCATTTTTTTTTTTATGAGAACAGCGCATACTAAATTCTAGGACTCTTAAATGTGACCTAACGACTTCACAATTTTTATATGGCTAATATTTATGATGCAATGCCTACTCACGATTTTCATGCCATATGAACTATATCCAATATAGATGATGCATGTAACGCAATTTACTAATTTGACATCCGGTATGGGAGATTATTGAACCTTACGGAAAGCGATGGTTTGTGGCAGATCAGTCTTGGCGTGAAAGAGGGGTAACGCTTCTGGAAAGTACAGAGACGCCGTGGATGATTGAACAGGGAAGCGGCTGGAATCAGCCGAATGCCGCGCGATTTGGTTGGAAAACATGCAATGGACAGGAGGGCCGGGAGAGCCTATTCTCTGAAACGAGCGCCGAGGCAGCAACTACAGCGGCGATAAAGATTGCTGAAGGCGTGGCAGTAGCGGCAACGCGAGGAACAGTTACGGGCCAACACTTCAGTTTCCCACATAATATCTCTACTGCAATGGGTGCTTTCGCTGCATATTCCAATCGTTTAGTGATGCCTTCTCCAACTGCTTCCTACTTACCCAATGGTGGTCAACCGAATTTTCGTCAATATGTGGCCCTCGATACTCTCTCCTTTGACAGACAAATAAGTGCCACCATATATCACTTGTGATAAAATATCCCTTGAATTGTGCGTATTTTGCCTTCGTCAACGACTGCCTTTCACTCACAGGCAAGTGGCCTGCCGATAACGGTGTTGTTTTGGAGGGTCGGAGCACCGCACTCATATGTACATAGATGAGAAACTGGAATCATCTAACATTGAGTTTCTGTGAGATGGGTAACTTTTACTCAAATCAAGGCGTCCATTTTCATTTGGATGGCCCAAAAAATTGGGCCATGCATTTGTTGAGGAGGAGGGAAAAAAATTGGTCGGGAATTTTTTTAGGATTTGAAAAATTTGAATCTCAATCCTCTCTCAATCTTGGCCGTTTCAATGAAAAATGGACAGCTTGATTTGGTAATATTACCTGTTACAGAAACTCAATGTTAGGTGATCCGAAATCCGCATGGATGATAGGAGTGAGACAAAAAAAATAAAAAAAAATAAACGATCGCCTTCGCTCAAATTCATGCTATCTCGCGAGGCAACTTATTTCCTTACATTCACGCTAGCTTTGTAGGGTTTTTTGTTTTGAGGAGGACGGTAAGTGTGACGACAAATATTTTATTAAGGGTTTGGAATTAAAAGGACCAATATATCATAGAAGTATTGTTGAAAATTTAGCAAAGGGATGAACAAGGATATTAGATTGAGGCGTGATAACATTTCGTTAAGGATTTATTTGCCCACAAACGGTGATGATACTGCACTAAATAAATGTTAACTCGAAAGGAGACTTTATGAGGTATAGTAATCTATGGAAATTTAGCTGTATTTTTTTATAAAAACTATTCGTAATTTGTTTTACCAAAAAAAAGTGGGGGATTGATGCTGATTGTTTTTATAAAATAAATTAAGATATGCCTTGTCCCACACGAAAAAGATTGTGATTGCACACATGAACAGATTTGGTTACTAATCAACAATGATAATTGTAATTATTGAAACAGTGCGACTATCACAAATGGCTCTTACAACCTTTGAAGATATGGTTTGAAATGTATTTGTTAGACATAATTTTTTTACCTTTGAAGGTTGTGTCGTTTGGACATAACTCCCTAGCAACTTAGAAAGGTCATGTTTGTTCAAACATTTTCTCTATAAAATTACTAGATCTGTTCATCCAATTTTTTATAACTTCTTCTTCAAATTTTCGTTCTTTCAAACACAAGAGAAGTACGCCTTCATTTTCAATTGTTTCCCTTGAGAGACCTTTGGAAGAAAATATCATAATTCATATATGTATTTCTCATGAATGAAAAATATATATATATATATATAATATGCATTCTCATTAGACTTTATTGTATCGTGAAGGATATGTTGCCTAGAAACTATTAGCAACATTGTGGGGTAAATAAATTCTCTTAAAGAGAATGCTATCACGACTCAAAGTCGATCTGTTGGTCATCCCATTGCTAAATTTCCCAATAAGTATGTCTCCTATATGTCAATTAAGATAGAGCTGATATGCCATTTTCATAACGACAAGATGGAAAATATGAATTGATGCACATGTCTATGACTCTGTAGGAGCGGCAATGAGAATTTTATTCCATAGAGGAATTGGCTTACAATCGTTCGTGCCTAATGATGATGAAATAATAGAAAACGATTTGAAGAAATAGCTATGTAGGTCCTATCCCCAAAGGGTTTATTCAAAGTAAAAGAATCTAAGGAAAAAAAGAAAAGAAAGAAGAAAAGACCGAGGGTCGGAATACTTTGTCCCCAATTGCAAAATTAGTATGCAAGAGAATCGCTAGCCAGATCATAATCACTTCGGGGATTGGCATGTCATGAGGCGACCTTGCGTCACGAAGCTGCCTCTCTTGGGAGAGTTAATTATGGCAAACCGCAATATATATCAATGGAAGCTCTATTAGCCTGAGCCAACATCAAAACGCACAAAAAAGTAATAAAGATGAATTCTCCAAATTAATTATTTCTGATTTCCAATGCATATACCTTATCAAAGCCTCCTCGTGCGTCTCTGGTTGGACGCGGGCTAGTAAATCCGGTCTTCGAAGTTAATTCTAGAAATTGGCTCTTCAACAAAGCCTCACCAGTTTTGACCAGGTCGTTCAGGTATTTTTCGTGGCCACATCCACGACGATAAGACGCAGTTAATGTATCGTCCTGGAAAAATCAAGCCATAAAGAGGCAAGATCAGCATAAAACAGCCTATGCGTGAAATATTTGGGGGACATATTTTTCCGGGTTGGGAAATCTTTCCACGCGAATATTTGTAGAGATTTAGATTATACCTGGATCATAGGTAATATCGTGGAGGTGTAGGGCACGAAACACGGTGGAGAAGGGTGGTTAGTCAACCATGTCCGCGCTGGCTTGAGGTGAAAGACGTCGATCCCATGGCGAAAACCGCCGCTGGTCAACCAACCCAAAACACGCCCACTTGGCTGCTTTAAGGCGCGTGTATTCCCTTCGCCTTCTTGTGCCGGTCCGATGAGATCACCAAGAACCTCCGGTAATCCGTGGCTTTATAGGGAAGAAGTCGGGAACGTCCTCCCATGATGCCTTGGTCACCTCTCACATCGCAACCAATGTCTGAAACAATCGGGAATATCACAGATAAATTAGTACGTCACACGGCGTTATGCAAAAGAAAACTCTTGATATTCAAAACATTTTTTGCGGAGACGAATAAAAACTGAACTAATTAGTGATATGCGAGCAGTTGTGGAATGAATTATTGACATAATTAGATGAGGAAACGACATCGTGAGGAGGAAATTTATGTTTAGATTTCATGTACAAGGAGGGCACTATAATTATATTACCGGATATTGGCGGTACGCCACATCGATTGAGTTGAATTCTCTCACTTTGCGGTGGGGCCTTGGTTTCAAACTTTATGGGCCGGGAGATAAGTTGGTGCGGCCGAGGTCGAAATGCACATGTCCGAGAGCAAGGCATCACGCTTGGATCTTCTTCACCTGGCGACAATGTGACGAGAATAACGTCTAATATAGTCTTGTAAGAGTTCATCGTCCAAATATCCTCACAAACCCAGGAAGCTTAAAATTTCAAGAACATGATGAAGCGATGATGACCGATAGCTAGAGAAATAGTTGGCTGAAGGGTCTTGATGTTGAACGTCGGTATCACGACGTTCGTCATGTTTGGTAAGAATATGTGTCTCCAAGCTCCTCCCTCAAGATATTGGGTGAGGTATTTTCCATCGTATTTGGGTACCAGCACGGCTTTGATCATTTCGTAAACCCCGGTTTGAAAGGGCCAAACCGCATAGTTTAGGGCAAATCTATTAATGAGAACAGTTAGGAGATAATTAAAACAATGAAGAGAGATTAGCAACTCCCTCTTATTGTTCTTTTACCTGTCCTGGGGGAGGGAAGATTTTGGGCAGTGATTGAGGTAGAAGTCTTTGATGTCTTTGCGGCGGAATACAGGGCGGTTGTTTCATGGGCGCGGTTAGCATCGGCAGTAACAAAGTCCGACCGTGCTTGTCCAGAATAACGGCGAAGTAGGGGGGGTTTTTCCCCCCGGGGGGCCCGATTTTTTTTCTTTTTTTTTTTTTGCGTCTTCGCCATCTAGTTCTGCAAAAGTCGCAAAGTATTTTTAGCTGATATTGTCGTATCAGACTACGGGGTTGATGAAGATTGATTGCATGTACTTTGTATATATCGAAACAGCGTCTTTTAAAGTTTGCTTTGGAACTGGCATGCATATGACCTCCGGACAAATACCAGCCTAAGTG
>JAGVVM010007995.1:0-18121 GCA_019149425.1 Psidium friedrichsthalianum | reverse complement strand
GGGGATCACAGTTAGTGGGGGAGGTTGGCGGTGCGGTGGAGCTACTCTATAATGCTTTAAAGAGGTTGGACCAACTTTGGTCCAGTGTCTGTTTGTCGAGACAGGTAGATTTGCTGTACTGCTGCTTTGACAACGATAACAGATTTGCAATACTATGAGCACTTACCCACGCCTCATTGTTGTGCTATTGTACAGACAAGCAAGAGCACAACAGATTGTTTCGACAATACCTGGTCTCTTTCTGCAACTCTAACCTGGCTGGATAGCATTAGACATTTGATGTAATAGTTTGTGGAGGCACTTTGGTATTTTCGTGCCACGGCCTTGTTTGCAAAGGCCTTAAGTTGGAGTTGTGGAAAGGAATATTCCAAAGGGGTATGCTTTTACTTTAAATTCATTATGGTGCGAATGACATGAGAAACTCTCGGCTTGGGTTTTCTACGGAATGAATATTGATGTAGTTTATTTTACTTTCTCTTTATTATCAGAGAGAACAAGAAGGAATATCTCGAAGAAGGAGCTCCTGGAACTGGTTGAAGTTGGTATCTTGAAGAAGATGACAAGACCAAGCTGTAGCTGCAAAGTTTATCCTGTGAGTCTTAGACATACTAGATGATTACTAGATCTACTCCCCCACACTAATTAGAAGTATGGCATGCACCAAGGACTAAGTATGTCCAAAATCTGTTCTGGGATAAACAATGGCAGTGGATAATTTGTAGTCCCTTGGTTGTTCGAGTATGTTCATAGATGGGCGTCATCGTTGGAGCCACAGAAGGGGGTTGTATGGCTGAAGGACATACATAGAGAGGCAATTTACCTAGTACCATTGGTTTCAAGCAAAATTGAGCATCCATAGTGTTAATGGCTGCTTCCAACTAAAGTGGGTTGTATGGATGAAGGGCGCACTAACGTGTGATATCTCAAAATGTTGTCCAGATCATGGTTTAGTATTACATAACTTCCTGCCACGGTTGTAAATCAATGCATTCCCGATCCTTATTGTTCCTTGGTCTGATAAACTAACTAATTATATTTTTCCTTGCATGTCCTGAGCTTCTCAGAATAGATGTGGATTCGAGGGAAAGGGTGATATCTGGGTTGAAGATATTCTAAATCTTGGTATTTCGTGAGTTATCATTTGCTTTTCTTTATTGATTTTGTTTGACAATTTTCTGAAGTTCATCAAAATGTCGCATGTTGTTTTGTCTATAGTTTTACTTGGGAATACATTTTCCATGCCAAAGTATTTCTTTGATATGAGGGGGAGGGAGGGAGGCAAGTATGGTCTTATATTCATATGCATCATAAAACAATTTTTGCACAGATGAAAGCTCCTGGGGGCCCTCCTCGGTAAGTTACACAACTTTATAGTTACTTAAGTCTTGATTTACAGGGAGGTGCACATATGATATGCCAGAACAGCCTTTCAGATGGTATTGTTGTTAGCAGTGGAGATAGGATATATTTGCACAATTCTCATAGACAACATTGATCATGTCTTCGTTATTACACTCATTTATGGTGCACTTCGTGCTGTCCATATATGTTGAATCTCTAACTTCAACAACCTTTACTCTTGTAGCTTATGATACTTTTGCCTGTTATTCTTTGCTTTGTGTTTTGCCACTTCATTGTCTCTGCAGGCCTGTAAAGCTAATTGAAACTGTGAAGAAACGTTTTGAAGCACTGGAGGAGTTATCTTCGAGGTTGCAGTGTCTCCAAGTTCTCTATATACGATGATGCAGTGGTGAGTATTTGTGCATTAACTGTGGTTTTAATTAAGGTTTACCCTTCTGTGCAGTAAATCTCAAATTCAAGCTTCGCATATCCCCACCAGAGACAGTATCATTATTGTGATTTGCTTTGCTGGCAATGTCTGATTCTTATCGTCTTTCATGGATCTTCTTACTTTTATGCTTGTACTGCAGGTTCTTCAAACAACTGATGAGGTCATTTTGCCGTCACTCTGATTATTGATGCGATGGGTAATTCTCTCGTATTGAAACAGGTACAGTTTCCCGTACAAGCATTTGGCTTTTACATCATCGCTAAGGAAATACTCTTCTAATTCAGTATAGTAAAGGCATAGAGCAAGCAAATGCTCTTAAATGATTTCGCTACCTTAGGACCATTACAGTTACAACCGCCGTTCAACTGGGCTTCGATCGCTGGCTCCCCTATCAGGTCACCAACATCCTTGACCTCTTAGCACTAGACAAGCATCAGCTCCCATACGTGGTCTTATGACTTTACAGAGACAATGTATATATTTATAGTGGTGTCCATAGGGTTTAACTTCATCTTGGTTTACTCTCGTATTAGTGAAACTGACAGATAACCCAAAAGAAAAAAAATTTCAGAACGAAATAGTCTTCTAACAATTTAATTTAACGTTCATGACTAAATCTCATGTGAGAGACATAGATTGAGATAGTTTGGGCATATTCTCCGTAGATCCTAGAGCCCTGGTAAGAACAGAAGTTTGTTACCGAGAACATGACATGAAGAAAGAAAGAGGTCAGCCGAAATTTATTTTGGGGTAAGATAGTAAAACAGGATTTAATGAAGTAGGAGATAGATTGACATACGATCTATCTTAAGATAGAGTGGAGGAAAGCTATTCACATTGTAGAGTGGGGATTCCTATGTTCCAGATTGTCCTGTTTAGTCCTTTTTTTTTTTTTGTATCCCTATCTTTGCTTTTATTTTAGTATATTTTATGCTTTTTCTATTTGGATTCATCAACCGCTGACCTCAACTGATTTGAGATAGGGTGATATTGATGTTGATGACTAAACATCTCATGTGATGATAGTTCTCTTTCATGCCTACGTTATGCGGTCTTGAACTTCATTTTTTTTTTAACCAAAAGAAAAAAAAATTCCTGATTTACAGATAAGACGGGGACTAAGCCAGATGGTGTTGCCTTGTTGTTGATCTTGTGCTCGTGGTTTTAGAAACAACTCCACTAGTGATGTCATATACAGTAGCTCATCAGTGAAGCAGATTGGAGACTCAAAAGTACAGCTTTTCTGGGAGGTGGGTTGACCACATTACTTATAGAAAGTTATCTGTAGACACTTCAAATTGTGTATTCAGCTTTCTCTAACCATCAAACAGGCATTTCCCTCTGGCTCAGGTCCGAGGATCGTACCACTTATATGTTCACTTATGTCAATCCTCAGCCGAGTTGCCCAACACTGGAAGAATTACTAGAAGAGTACTGGGATTTAATGCCCAAATATCAGGTTGATATCTGTCTTACCACCAAAGAGTCGCCTCCCTTGCTTTGTTCAATGTCTTTGTGCTAATTCTGCATTCAATGTCTTTGTGCTAATTCTATGGTCACTATCTTGTGTCAAATTATTTTACACGGTGATTTGTGCAAATTGACAGACTGAAACTTTCTCTGTCTCTTTCTTAATGCTATTATAAACCTTTTCTTTTGTTAGCTTTGAATTTCTTGCAGATGTTGATTTCTTCTCATGAATTGTCCTTGTGAGTCTGTGCGCTGGAGCAAGCTCGTTCTTCTCTCTTGTGTATGCCCATACATGCTATCCCCCCAACGCAGGCACATGCACAAACATGTGTGTGTGTGTGTGTGTGTGTGAGAGAGGAGAGAGAGAGAGAGAGAGAGAGCGTAGTACTACACCATGCTTTGCCGTTTTTCATGGCTTTTACCTGCTTTATGATGTGAATCAGTGGTATTTTATGGTCGAATCAATGATGAAGCTACAGAGACATGAATCCGGATGCAATTGGTACCACCTTACTCCAATTTTCAATATCAAATTATCTGCAGATTTTTTTCTATCTTGGTATTGGTGCAAGTAAATTATTCTTGTCGACTGATTTGGTTGTTTTTAATGAAAGTTGTTTATTGATGATACTGTAGGAAACCCACAGATAGATTGCTTGTGCAGAATGCTCTTTTAATTGCATCTCATCGATTGGTCTAATTCTTGTACCAGTTAATCATCCTTCCATTGACATTTTCCATCTCTCAGACAGTCTACACGGTGCATTTGTGTTTGAGTTATTATCACAGACTTATTATCTCACTTATGTACTAACTGGAGCTTGACATGCGTCCTGCTTGATAATTCTTTCATGTGATAATTGATGTGTCAGCAGCCTAAGTAGAGAGACAAATTATCTTTCTCTGCCTTGTTTGCAGGAAGTCTCTTGGATGACCTAGAAATATTGAGAGTTATTTATGGCATTTTCCCTACTTACCGTGGAAGGTAATGGTGGCACTTTTTAAGAAGTGCTTTTCTTATAAATCGAGATTATGAGTTTGTGAAGCAGTGTCAACAATGTTATAATTGTGACTAGTACTTTGCATGAAGTCGTGAAAGCTGCAAAATTAGTTTATCTGCTTTTTGGTCATGGAGGGCATGCCTAACAAAATCACATGGTTTTTCTTGTCGAGTAGTTGGTGTTTAAATGGGTTGAAGTGCATTTACTAGCATCATGAATTAAAACTAAGGTTTTTAGGGTTTCAGAATGTCTCTATGCAGAGAGGTCTTGTGTAGTTTTGATTAAAGTCTATTGAGTAAAGTTGTAGTCAGTTAGGCACTTCTCTCATCCTCTCTCTTGTGATCTTACAGTACTCATAAACTGAATGATCGAATTCTCCTAGATATTCACATGCAAGATTATTTGGTGGGTTGCATGTATATAAGCAGGCTCTTTCGGAGGTTCATATTTCTTTTACGTACTAGTCAGTTACTCATTATACCTAACGCCTTTTGCTAGAGTAACAAGAGAACTTGAGATTTGACGTCGGCTCCAATATCAAATTTATTTCTTTAACTTGAGATTTGACGTCCAATTTCAAATTTATTTCTTTCCTTTTCGGATGAAAAATTTCATGGCGTAAGCTACTTGCGTTGAGTTCAAAGTGTTCTCTGTGTTGATTCTCACTCCTTTTTGTTCTCCTGAAATGGGATGATTAACCTGACAGTCCATTGCCAGCTGCTTTCAATCGCATTTTACAGGTCATTTGGATTATCGGATTTAAAGCCTTCTCTTCTTTTGTTTACAAGAAAAGCAAATATCATGACACTATTAGCTTGTCTGCAGTTTGGTGATGCTAGCGGCATACAATCCCCTGTTTCATTTGGAGGCTTTGGAAGCTTGACTAGGCACCTTGGCAGATTGTCAGATGGTAGAACTACAGTAACAAATTTTTCTCCTACTTACTTCCAGTCGATAATGTTAAGAGCAGTGGGGCTTTTTTCTGGAGAAATTTTTATAATATAACTCGAGTCTTACTAGCAGAAGCCTGATGGTGGGGGCACTTCATAGCTTGATAGCATTATTTTCTCTTTCCTCCGCAGTCTTAACGACAGATGAGAACAAAATTAAGTGTACAATACTATCTCATGATACAGATTGTCTGACAATAACAACATTTTGAATATTTCATTTTTGTCTTTTTCCGTGTTTAAGGAATATACGAAGCAATCAGTGGCAATTTTCTTGGCTCATATGAGTTGTCCTTGTTGAACCCATACATGGTATGCGACATGCTGTTCTTTTCAGCTCCGCAGTTATTACATCCTCTTGGAGATTATCTAAGAAAAAGATTTTCGTAGCACAGCCCACCCTCAGTGCTTCATGGTTATTTCAAAGAGCTATGTCAGCCAAGCAACAGGCAAATGTTTCACCAGAATTCATTAATGAGCTTCTTTATGTCAATTTCCGGAGTATGCAGGTATGCTTTAATTACTACGGAATAGATTGCTAGAGTAGCCCTTCTGGTTGGACCTGTTATCGTTTTAGGTACTCCTGTTGTTTTGTTGTGTATGAATAAATCTCTTCCTTTTACAGAGATTGGGTGATCCAGTGCTGAGACCATTCCTTCAGGTTTTCATTTTTCTCATATCTTATTTATTTCGCCCATATTGCATGATCAGGCTGGACTATCTGGTTGTATTTATGTTTGTAAGCTGTACAGCTTACTAATATCTTGATATGCTTTAATGGCAGGATGTTGTACAATTTTGGCCTCTTGCCAAAACTTTAGGTCTTGTCATGGTAACTAAGCCACTTATAATCCCATCTATATTTCGTCAGGTAATTAGCTTTAAAATTTCTTTTTTAATCTTATCCTCTCTCATGAGAAGATGTTTAAAAGATGTTTTAAGTCAATTGACTTTTCTTCGACCTTCGCGCAAGCAGCAGCAAGCAATTCAACCTCTCACACACATTATCATGATTTGCCATCTCATGTAATTTATTGAGCTTTATTCGACGATACAATTTTATCTAATGATGACCAACAGGTTAGGCCAATAATGCCTAAGCATTTGACTTCTTATTGTTGCAATACCTGCAACTTGGTTCTTCTCTTTCGTTTATTGACACATCTACAGTTGACAAGTGGCTTAGGGATGGTTTTAGGGGAAACCTCATATTTTATGCTTAACCATTTTGTCTATTTTCATGGCTTGATCTTCTCAAAATGCAGTCTTTCAGTGGAGAATGAGTTTCAATTGCCAAGTAGTTAAGCTGATATCGGTAGAAATGTTTTGACTTCGCTGTCAGGTTGGAGTTCCCGTGCTTCTTGACTGGTTTGGACACTTCTTCATGCTGGGCTATTACACATTCCTTTCTACATTTGTTGACCCTGCAATTAGGTAGGTCAATGGTTAAGTTCCATCTTCAAAATGAACCTGTTATAATATTTAAATAATAAGCCACATCTTCATCTAACAGTTTAGACTTTTAGAGTAGTTGGCAGTGTAGTGGTTCACAAAATCTCACATGATATTAGAGTAGGAGGTCATGAGTTCAAATCTTTTCAGGCCTTATTTGTCACTCCAATTAAATATGTCCACGTTTAGTATTAGGCAAAAGACCAAACAAAACATGAGAGGGAGTGTTAGAATATTTAAATAATAACTCATGTCTTCATCTAACAGCTTACGCTTTTAGAATAGTTGGCAGTGATTCACTAAATCTCATCCAAGGCTAGAATTGGTTACCTGGCAAGAATTATATCTTGCCCTGTACGTCTATTAGCTAGAAGCCTAGAAATAGCCGAAGTTGCACTTGGTTTGCTATTTTACATTTGAATTAACTAGTCGTGCGATTGTGAAGCCTGCATATCTATTAGCTAGAAGCCTAGAAATAGCCAAAGTTGCACTTGGTTTCATATTTTACATTTGATTTAACTAGTTGCGTGATTGTGAAGGCCCTTGATCGACACTTTTCCTGCTAAGATGAAGTACGAGTGGAAGCGGCACTTAGAGGCTTGGCGATACGGATCTGGTTTAGACTATGAGCTGTGAGGACGGATGGCCATTGCTGAACATACTGAATTGAGTGCTGTAGAGAAACTTGGATGCTCTCCAATGATGAATCTCTTCCTATGTAGTTGTCCATTTTAGTGGAGGAAATGTTGGAAATGGAGAACGATCTAACAAGCAAAATATCCTATCTCAAAGATGCAGGAGGATTACCCTGCTAACATTCAACTCCAATCTTTTCCACAATTCGCACATAGGTCTAGCATGCATATACTTCATTTAGACGCACGGCAAGTCATATGACAAATCTGATAAGAGCCTATTTGACAATGATTTTGATTATTTGATTCTGTTCTCCGGACCAAAAAAAGATGAGAAATCTGTTTGCTAACGTAAATGACTCTAATTCTTAAATTCTCTGATTCTATTTTTGAGAGCATATTTAGAGAAGAAATAAAAATAAATAAATAAATAAGTTGATTTTTTGTTGCAGAATCACTTTTGAGAAATAAGGAAAGAATTACCAAAATAATAATAATAATAATAAATCTATTGCAATTGTGTGAAATAAGTTCTAAGCTTTTTGTAATTGTAACAATTCAATTTATTTGGCTAGTCGGTGTTGATGTGGCAAATCCTTAATAATTTTTTAATAAATTTTTTTTGTCCTGTGTCAATTCAATCCATTTGGTCCACACGGGATAAATTTTTAATAATTTTTTATTTCACTTATTTTTAATATTTTTTGGCCTTCACAAGCAAAAAAAAAAGACAGGAAAAAATTATTTAAAAATTTAAAAAATTGAAAAATATGAGATTATTATAAAAAAAAAATTGCCACGTCAGTATTGGCTGGTCAAATGAATGAAATTGGTATAATTGCAAAAGGTTTAAGATTCAATTGGCAAAAAAAAAATTTAGGACTGAATTGATACAATTGCAGTAAATTTGTGATTTTTTGTTAATTTTTCTAAGAAATAAGACCAAATTTTAGTGCAAATTACTTATTGAGCTTATGTTCTTTCTTAAGAATTTTGCATATGTCTTCATACTCCACAAAATAAATGGATTAATTATGGATTATGCATGATATGTATTTATTTTGTTAGTGGCGCTATATAGATTGACTTTATAATGATGACGTAATTATTTGACTTAAATAAAAAAATAGAAAGAGAAAATTTGTTCCAGAGAACGGAAATGGGAACAAAAACTTTATGCAGTTATTAAACGTATTTGTATTTCGAGAATAGAAATTTTTTGTAGTTATCAAACGAGTTCTAATTCTCTAAAACTCGTCAAGAGAACAAAATTAGAAAAAAAAATTCAGAATTGATTTTTTATATCAGGATTAGGGAAAATTTCGTTTAAGGGCTCCAAGTGCTCTTATTTTTTCAAATAAGGGCTCGAAGTGAACTACGTTTCAAATAAGGTCTGAAGTGCCCTTTTTGTTTCAAAAGAGGGCTTGATCAAGGATATTTTTGTCATTTCATTTTTTTATTTTCTTTCCTTTTCTTTTTTCCCTTTGTTTCACTGGTTTACCTCGGAGAGGCACTGTTCATTGTCTCCTCAACTGTCAACCTCGCCCCGGCGAGCAGAGGGCGGCCCTCGCTGGCCTCCCTAGGCGAATCGAGGGCTACCCTCGCCTCACCGACCGTGACTCGAATGTCGCTCTGCTCATGGACGCCGACTGCAGTGATGGCAAGAAGCCTTGGGTGGAAGTGCCGACGAGAGAGGGTTCGTGGCGGTTGACGACTATGGGCGATAGAGGGATGGTGTTTCCATTCAATTATTTCCATGAGTCTGCGTTGCTAGATGCGCTCGGCTGCTTTGATGCTATAGCTTGATTTTTCCCCTTTCTTTCTTTTTTGGTTGTACGTTGGAGAGTTCGCAGCGAGCGATTTCAGCCACACAACACCACCCAACCTGATCAGATCTAGCCGGCGAGGCAAGGGCAGCCCTCGATTCGCCCGAGGAGGCCAGCGAAGGTCACCCTCTACTCGTAGGGGAGAGGCCGTCGAGGCCAGCCCTTGGCTCACGGGGGCAAGGTTAACGGTTGAGGAGACGATGAACAGTATCCTGGGTTGAGGTTGAAGATGATGAACAGTCTCTCCAAGGGTAAACTAGCAAAACAAAGGAAAAAAAAAAAGGCAAGAAAAATCAAAAAAAGAAATGACAAAATACCCTTGATCAGGTCCTCTTTCAAAAGAAAAAGGCACTTCATGCCCTTATTTGAAACGTAGTTCACTTCGAACCCTTATTTAAAAAATAAGAGCACTTTGGGCCCTTAAACGAAATTTTCCCTCAGGATTATTGCCAAACACACCTAGAACTAACAAAGTCCTAGCAGCATATTCAGAAATAGAAACCTAAACATAGCAAATCTGTCGATTTGTCGAGAAAGATGGTCGAAGGATACCTCCTTGAATTTCTCCAAAATAAAACTAGTGGCGAGCTTCAGCTGATAATGGATCAGTTGTCTGTGTACGTTTCTAAAGTAGTTAGTACAGGTAGAATTCCACATGACGATTAATTAATGAAGGAGTGTCACGCAGAGTCAACTCTGCACATTATTTCATTACCATTGATCGAGTCACATCTTGGACAGCAGGACAAAAGTATCGGAACAAAACGAAAATCTGCACGATTTCCGCTATTCGCCATAGATGACGATCTCCGCTAGCAGCTTTTCCTAATTGTTATACAAACACACACACTTTACAAATCAATTTGAAGTCCTCATCCCAAACGTTCTTGAAAGCTCCTTCATCATGGGCTTTTGCTTGATGTCGTCCTCCCTTTCTATACGCCATTTTCTTGACATGTTCTCAGCCTACAAGTGAACCAACAGCAGCTTTCCAAGCATGTACGAGACACAAGAACAGAACAAAACATCTATAGATTTCTGGTTAGACATACCCAGGTCCTTAAAGGAGCCACTTGCTCTCTCACCGTCCCATACGTTGGCTGAGCTAAGTCCCTCACCTTAACATAGATATCTCCACCCTTTCAAGACATGTACCACGGGAATTACCAAAAATTAGATCCATAACGTAATTTCAGAGAGAAAAGGCATGTAAATTATTAAAATAACAAGTGAGATCAGCATGTGAAAACGAGTAGTGACAGATTGAGATTTTTCTTTCTTTGTTTCCATGACAATGTATCAAAGTTCAAAGAGAGCAAATAATTCATTTATCTGTCTTCACGTCTATTAGAATTTTCAGAATGAACTTCATTTTCTGAAAAGGGAAATGTGAAGTCAGAAAAGAACATACATTTTGAACCTGTAACTTGGAGGCTACCAGTCCAAATATTATGGATGCACCACCAAAGACAATGACAGTGGCCGCAGCAAATGCCTTCCCAACTACAAGGACAGGGAGACGGATGTAGTGTGAGAGCCAAGAAGAACTTGGAAGCACCAAAAGAAGAAGTTGTGCCACGTAGTTTCTAGAGCTCAATTATAAAGCTTAGACTAATTTGGCAATAAACCCAGGAGTTAAAAGAGTATATTAATACAGCTTACTTGACTGTGCTGATCAAACAAATAAGTTTATCTTGAGCATTAACACGTTAACAGGATCTGTATGTCCAAAGAAAAATTAAAGAACTTCTATTTTGCTCATTTTAGCGGCACAAGTGGCAGACTGGAAGTGCGTGAAATCACTTTGCCAGACATATGAGACATCTTTCCTTTTCCAAGTGATACTTCAGCTTAGTTTGGCTAATAATTCTTCAGTAGAGTGGATAAGTGACATGTGAAGCATCCAAAAGCCAGCTTTCATAACTTCCTATCAACATCATAGAAACATTTACCATACCTAGGGTCAGGTAAAAGGAAAAATTGGATACAAACACATTATTTCCTACTGTGAAAGATCTAACAAGCAATGGACCCACCATTTGCAAGGCCATCAGCTGCAGCCTTCAACTTTTCAGGGTTAGCATGTGTATATCTATCTTGTCGCAACTCGTTGGCTGTTGATGCTAAAACCAAGCTCCCTGCAGGAGGCAACTTCCACCTACAATAATTTGAATGCCAATTTATCAGCAACACATCATTGCAAAACTTTTCGTCACTGCCAACCATGACGGACGAGTTTTACTTCCTCACATATTTCATGCAGTGTCAATGCCGCACCAATCCTATCAAGGCTTGACATACACAACCCCAAAACCTAGGGCTATCAATCCTCCACGAGCTATGGCCAGCAATACCAATCCCCAATAGAACATACAGGGGAGACAAAAGAGCATCCGAGGAAAATCAAGCATGAGCAGAGGAAATTAGCACCCTTTCTGCGCCAATTGCACAATGGATGAGCTTCCACCACGTTTTCATTCCACCTTCCGGAGCATCAACTCACGTTAAACTTTAGCTGTGGGTATCTCGGACCAAAACGCCAGGGATCAATGCATCCATTGCGTTTAACACTCAGGTTATAACTTCAGACAAACGCCCAACAATTATGTTTTTGACATGTAGAATAAGAACACAGTCTGCCCCTCATTCGCATTGAATCCTTACGTCCATAAATTTCGCTCTAAAAAGAAACTTTCAGGGGATAAGGCAGGAAAAAAAAAAGAGTTTAAACCAGAGATACAATCTCATTTAGCCCATTTCGACCACTGGAATCTTACGAAACTATATTAATTCACACTTCACCTAAAACTCAGCTTCACCTCAGAGGCAAAAGAAAGAAGAAGAAGAAAGAAGAAGAGCAATTCACGCACACCACCTTCTCGATCGAAATACACCATTCATTTCCGAAAACATGTAAATCACCGAGTAACTAAGAGAGAGCAACGACCTGTTGGGACCGAAATGACCTGGGCATAGCCAGATGAGCCCTGAGAGGGCAATGCGCTGGACGAAACGGCCGATCCGCCGACTCGGGGTCCATTGGAGAGACCATTTGGAGGCTTTGGATAGAGAGGAGGAGGAGGAGGAGGAAGGAAGCAGAGTCGGAGCGCTGCGAGTAGATCCTGGAGGCAGCGAGTGCCTCAGAACCTCGTGGCAAACGTCGACTTATCTTCAGGCGAGATTGAATGCCGCCATGGCGGCGGGTTCTTGTTCAATGGTTGGATTTTCTGGGCGAGTGCGTCACGGCGTGCTTGGACTTCCTCGAAGAAGTAGGTCCTCTAGTCCCAGCCATCTTGCGCCGGAAACTCATCCCTTGTGGGTGCGGCTGATGATGGGCGACGACTCTGGAAATTGGGCGGTGAAACGAAGCTCTGAGATCGATGATCGCGACGTGTATGTACATCAATGAGCGGCTAGGCTGCCCCATTTCTGTGCCACCACAAAGAAAGAGATGGCAGCTAACTTCTTATTGTTTTAAATTCTATGCTTCCCTAGTTGCATTCGAATTGTTATATTAAGTTAAATTATGTAGAACCCCTACTCTCTTTGGGCCTTCATGTCATGTTGACGCTATCCAATATGCCGATCGATAAGTAGTTAGCGCTCAAAAACGCCAACGATACTCAATTCTAGCATCTCAACAAGCTAGTTAGATATGCACGAGATTAATTTTAAGATTTTCAATAAATTAAAGATCAAATGTAAATTTATTAAAAATATATATAATTAAGTTATATAACCATCCAAAATTAATAATCTAATTGGGGATGATCGGTTTCAGGATGGTGGTTCTCATCCTCATTCCGTAAATACGAACCGTGATCACCTACTCATTTCATGGATCCATTTCGAGAACGACCATCAGTCTGGTCCAATTTCGATTGGACCCGGATTAAAGTCATCGGTAGAAATCCACTAAACAGATTAGAAACCTTCTGGTCTGGGCTCGTGACGTTTGCCTGACAGAAGAGTCTCTGTGATGCCTGTTGTGTAGATGCAATTCCTCATTGGGACCGAAAGCATATATTGGACTCCCATCATCGGGTTCATCTCAAGAAAGAAATAGAAGCTGGCCTCCAGGAAAATGTGAAAGCATCTGGCTTGAAGTGCCTGTGAGCTTGTCAATGGTTGCACAAGAAATGAGAGGGATTTCACAGACAGAGGTCAGCAGGAAGAGAAACTCTAGAGAGTCTTCGCCATTAAGTGATTGTCGATACCTAACACCAGCTACTCTCACAAAAGCCATAATGAAGCATTTATGACCAATCACAGGTTCCGCTAAACCCAAAATGAATGCTCGTGACAAAGTTGTGAGAAGTTTCACTACCTGCGGATATCTCATCAACATCTACGGCTCCAAAGTTTTGGCATCTGAACAGAAACAAGCGACCTAGTTCATCACTGCTAATTGCAGCAACAGTTGTGCTAATTTTCATCAATTCCTGATCAGCAGCTACATCTAACAAAAGCCAATGAAGCATATATGACCATCACGTCCTTCCGCTAAACCCAAAAATGAGCGCTCTTGACAAAGTTGTGAGAACTTTCACTACCTGAGATATCTCGTCAACAGCTACGACTCCAAAAGTTTGGCGTCTGAAACAGAAGCAGAGCGACCGAGTCCATCATGCTAATTGTAGCCACAGCACTGCGGAGCAGCTGCTTCAGCTTCATCTTCATCTTCAGTATCTTCTAGATGAACACAGGGCTTTCCAAGTTCTTATCCTTCTAAACAAAAATGTTGCAACCATCTTCAGTCGCCAGAGAAAGTTTATGAGAAACTTAACATTCGAAAGACATTATTGGAGGGTCTATCCCATGAGAAGAGCATGGCTTCTAGAGGAAGAATCGTTGGAGATGTTCCGGTTTTTAATCCCAGTTTCAATTTAAAAAATATCATTTGTGCTATATAAAAAAGAATGTTTCGATTGGGCCGGTGTTGGATGATTCTCACCTGAAATCAAGAACTGAACCATCACCCACTGGTTTCACAAAATTGAAATTGGGAACCAAATCGTACCCGCCGGTCACTATCCAAAATTAGCCAGTTGAATACAACAGTCTAATTTTGTTGGATCACAGTTTTTTTGCTCACCCCTATATTTAGCCAGTTCAAAAAAAAAAACCCTAATTGTGAAACCATAATTGAAGATAAAAGAAACCCACAATTGATAATTTTATATCATGATTATTTATCAGTATATATACAAATATACATTCAATATACTACGTGTCCCAACTTTCGAAATTTTCTATTTTTTTAGAATTACGTGCCGGCACGTCATGTCTTGTTATGTCGTGTGTCCGTATTGTATCGTGCTACATTGGTTATAATTAGCGCTTATATAATATTAGAATTCAAAGTTAAATCCAAATCATGTCATGCTTAATTCAAGCTGAACCAACATATAATGAACCTAAATATCTTGAGATCGAGGGATGACCGGAATACTCGAACTTGTGATCAATGAAGACCTGAATAATTTCGAAGTAAGCTTAATAAACTCCGACCGATAATTTTGAACGGCGAAAGGAGAGATGCTCTTGCTAGTGTCACACATCAATTTGTATGAGATAGATGATCATACAATGTCATATCATTGATCAGCGTCAATGAAATTTTGCTATATTTTAAGTCTGTCTGTGAAACCCCCTAAAGTTCATCCATAATCGAAAAAATTTCAAGTTACATATAAGAGGTCGAAAGTTTTAGAAGAAGAAAATACCTAAAACACTCTCAGAGGCAAAAGCGCGTTAATAATTCACAATAAAATGGAACGATTTCATAACACAAATTCTCGAGAGCTCCCATTGGTGGGCGGGCGCGCGCCACATAGGAAGTTCGAGGGCTTGATTATGCCAAGCGAGCACCACATAGACTGGAGTGTGCTCCAAGCTCGCCTGAGACGAGAACTCCCTAAAACTTGTGTCCTTTTTCTTTTTTAGGTTCATGTTTTAATCTATTTGGATTACGGTAAAATATGACAAACCCCCAAATTATGTCCACTATGACACAAATACCACAAACTTTCTACTTGCCTTTTTTTGGGTTATAAAAATTCCGAACTTATACCAATGTGACAAATATACCATGAATGGAAATGTAATAAGGGTATATATATGTCACAACAATATACATATGGGTTTTTTCGTGACACAGAAAAATAAGTTGGAAATATTTGTGTCACAAGGGCAAGTTTAAGATTTTTGATGACACCAAAAAGGTTTTGGGTTATTGTGTCACGATAGGCATAATTTAAAGTTTGAACTTGCTAAAGTAAAAGAGAATTTCTGTTTGCACCTGCTATGAAAAAGGGAAATTGCCCAAAAAGCCTCAAACTATTCATTTTTGCCTAAACTTTCATTTTACCAATTGCATTTGTTAATTGAGACAATCCGGCCAATTTTCTTATGACTAGAAACCATTGATGTGAACGCCAACTATTTACATGGTATGGCCAGTGTTGACATTGATAATTTTAATAAACCTTAATAATTTCAAAACTTCTAATATTTTTGAACTTTTATCATATTTCTGTTTTCTTTTTTCTTTGATTTTTCTGTACTGGTTTTTTGTGCCGATGAGCCTCGGCGGCCATGAAAGCCTCGCCTAGTCTAGGGGAAAAATTATTTAACTATATCCAAAATCTTGTACACGTCAGTGTCGACCGGCCATGTAAAACAATCGCTTCCATGTCAATGGGTTTCCGATAAAAATTGGCCAAATGGACCAATCGCAATGTGAAAAGGTTATGACTGAATTAGCAAAACTGAAAGATTATGGATGAATAACAAAAGTATAATAAGTTTAGGATTTTTGAATAATTTTTCCTTAAAAAGAAATTTGAGAAGGATGCTCGAATCAACGAGGGAAAAATTCGTCGCAGTTCATGTATTTTTTATTCCTTGCCATTGACAAGATTTTTGAACAGGGGTTTCCCTCCATTATAGTTTTTTGTCAGTCACCTCATGTTCAGATAAAAAGAACAAGAGAAATTAAGCCATTTCCGATAAGCGAGAGGAAGAGAAATCAATGAAAATCAAAAACAGCAAATCAGAGACTTCCAAAATCATTGCCGAGACGAGGGACCAAAAAAAAAAAAAAAGTTTAAATATTCCTCAATCTCATTCATCTCCCTTCCTTAATTTTCCAGATAGATCTGAACAGAACATCAACTCCTCGCGATCCGCGAAAAGAACCGATTAAGAGCACAAAACTAGATTGTATAATTCGTGGAACCCTACGTAACCCAATTTCCAACGGCATGCCAGCACAACGTGATAAAACATGATTGTATTATGCTGCGGCTAGCCCGGAAAACTCATTACAAAGAAAAACTCATCTTACAAAGGAGCTGTTACCAAGACATGAAACTAGAAATCACCTCAGGAAATCCTATACACACTGGTATGGAGACAGAAACGGGAAATAATCCTCATCCCGTAACAACATTCAAAAAATGAAGTAAAAAAAAGTAGTAAGTTCTCCTTCAAAACACATCTGTATAATAGCTAGTTGTAACTCAAAGCAACACTTGTTGTGGAGTGGTTTGATCGGTGGGAACCTTCGCTTCTGGTATCCAAGTCTCTGGCTTGGCTCATCGAGTGAAGCAACGACCGCAACCTGCCATGTTCAGCGTTGGACTCAAAAGGCTGTTCTTTGGCACGGCGATGATGAAGAAACGGACAAGCTCTTCGGTGGCCCTGAGTCGTCTGGGGGTCGAACAGAAGGAAGAGCGAGAGAGGAGAGAAGAAGAAGAGGAGGACAGAGGGAAAGCGATTGCTCATACGGCGGAGAATGTTTTTGACAGCAACAAAAGGATCCCTTTTCTTCTGGTTTTATGTACAATGTGAATATTTATAAGACAGCCCTTGGTCCCTTTCGTTGACTTGCCCATGTGCCTCGCAAACTTTGATCGCATTCGGGAACTTTTAATATTCATTTGTTTATCATTGGGAAAATTATATTTAAGTTCCTTAAATCGTTGGATCTTACAAATATTCTTTTGTTGGAGGGATGATATGTATGTGTATGAGAGCTAACCGGACTAATGCTATTAAGATATGGACCTCACTGTATTTCTAATTCATGGAGATAAAAATGGTCGTGTCAATTAGCAAATTCACGAGTTTATAGGTAGCGAACTTCTGGAAAAGTGCCAAAGAGTCCTGAATTTTTGAATCGTGTCAATCCGTCATCAACATTACATACCAATTTAGTCAAACATTTAGAGTGCATCAATGAGTCAATCAGTCAATTTTGATAGGAAATCACAATGGACGCCATATTCTCTACATGATTCTGCCGGCCTAATGGAATATTTAAAAATTTTTTCTAATGAATTCTAGGTTTCTTTTTCTTTTTTTTTGTTTGTGTTGAGAGGGAGGGGGCCTCACCAACCCTCTTGCTAGCGTCCCCCCACCCACTCCCCCCCCCCCCAAAACCAAAAAAAAGTAAAAAAAACAAAAAAAAATACCGAAAAAAAATATCTAAAAACACTCACGTCAGCTCGGCTGATGCCACGTGAGAAACAATCGAGACCATGTCGACGATTTTTATCAAAATTAATCGGAGAACTCCACTTGGCATTTGAATATAAAATAGATCAAGAACTAAAGGCATAATAAAAGTTAGGACGAATGATATAATGAAATGGTTTAGGTACTTTTGAACACTTTCATGTCAATATTCCGGTGCTTTTGGAAAGCTTCTCCTAACCTACAAAACACGTAGCAACCTGTTGGAAACATGTGAATGCAATTTACCCGCACCCGCTGACACCAAATGTTTTATTTATGTTCGTAACAATCAAATTAGATTCCACTAATGATTAGCCACACATAGAAATATGCGGTAAATTCGAACCAATAGCGAAGGACATTAGCTAGATCACCGATCGGTAACACAAAGCTTATGAAAACGAACCATAGAATAGAGCAATACCCGTTGAGAACATGTGATAGCTTATAAAAAAACATCCAGATAATGGATGGC
>JAGVVM010007994.1:12500-16208 GCA_019149425.1 Psidium friedrichsthalianum | reverse complement strand
AAGAAACGTATATGGACAACTCAAGCCTATTCATTCCATAAATAGATTGGACACTTGCTTAGATTTAACAGTCTTTCGACAGAGACGTAGGTATTACGAAAGCGGGCCTGGACCACGGAGGTAGTTATTACACAAGGTGACAGTGGCAGAGAATGAAACATCTACAAGCGACACATCTATATTTCCGTATATATCGCAAGAACTTTACACACTACTTTTGAATATTCTTTCCCATTTTTTTTTCCATCCGCCGAACTCTATAATAAAAATCAAGCGAAATGGTTTAGGAGACATGGTATATATCTTAGGACATAATTATAGGACAAGAATTGATTATATAACAGCTCTTAATTGTAAGAATAACAGCTTATTTTGTGCCACAAAAAATAAGCAACAACTAATTAAAAATTATTGTGAAGTCCATTTATTCAAGAATTTGTGGCCCTTAACATGCTCTTATTCTTCCACGTAAAAAAACCGTTATATTGGCAAAACCCTCGCGTGAACAGTGGCATCATTTCATTTTGAAAGTTGAAGCTGGTGAGGGAAGTGAGCGATGGAGGGACACGCTCGGCTCTCACCTATGAGCATGCCAACCATGTTGATGACAGCATGAGCGAAAGAGCTGTTGGCCCCTCCTGCATTTTTCTCCTCCCCCGCCCTTGGCTTCGGCTCCCCCGTGCCCCCGCTGCTCTCACACCGGCAGGTTTTACTCTCCTCTTCCACGCACGACTCGCAGCCGATCCAGGGAGGGGCGGCTAGTTTCGTGCCCTGCAAGGACTGGCTGGCTATTTGGCTTCCGCGAGGGAGGCGGCTTTGATGGACGTCCACAGCTTCATGCGCATCGCTTGCAGGGTCGTCATCGACTTAGGATGCACGAATCGAAGCCCAGAGAATTACAGCCACCAAGCAGGAGAATCTCAGGGTATATAATGGTTCTATGTTTGCCCTCACTGTTGAGTACAAGAAAGGGTATGGTGTATTTATAAGAGGAGGGAGTGTACACTATTCTGTCTCTGTGTGTGTGATTGAGAGAGAGAGAGAGAGAGAGAGAGATTCTAATTCCAGATAAGTTGCCAACATGAGCCAGATGCTTATATTCTGAAATGAAGATCGCTGAGGGCAGCCAGGCTCGGAATCTTTTCTTCTTTTCTTCTCTTTTTCTTATCCTCAAGTTCGGAATTTCCACGAAATATTTGCGTGAAAAGACCTTAAATTTGAAATAATGAAATGGAATCATAAGATGGGGAATATGATGCAATCAAGTCGTGCGTAAATTTGAGTAATGGTTTTGAGAATATGTGGGGGCGCAGAAGGCGAGATGTGGGTGGGGGATATCAAACATGAGAACGAAAACCAAAAATAATATTAAGTAATAAACAAAGTCACAAAAGAATAAAGAAAGGGAAACAGCACAAAACGTGGCACTTTTGTCATTTTTTTTCATTTTTAATTTTTTTTTGCTTTTATATTTCAAAATTAGGCCTATTTCTTTTTGGATTAATAGCAAAAAAAAAACCCAAACTGCTATACTATGATAAATTAACCCTCAACTATTTTTTTTATCCATCAAAAAACCCTAAATCAGTACATCTGCAACAAATTTACATTCCATTAAATTTGATTAATAAACAAAAAATTTCAAATTGATACAGTTGTGATAAATAGAGGGTAAAAATCACAAACCAATACGCTTGTCAACTGTCATGTGCCCAACTCAATAATTTGACGGTTAGACTTAACAAAAACTAATGGAGAGTAGATTTGTCACATGTGATAGTCTGAAAATTCGACCCAATTATCGGGATTTCAGAATGAATGAATATATTCATTAGTACGCTATAATCGATACTCACTCAGGATTAGCTACCCTGGGACGACTAACCGAAGGGGAAAGGCTACCTAGGAAATTTTCCTAAACAGCCGCCCGTTGGTCTGAAATTTCGACAGAGCCGTAATTTAATGGATTTGGCCACAAAATGAATTCAGATCTTGGACAATCGAATCTCTAAGATGGTCGCAATAGAAAGTTGCATTTAGTCACAGGAGCGTCGCCAGTCAGGCAGACAACCGGTGTACGTCGCGAAGCAAGATGTGAGTAGAAAATTACCGAGAGGCCACCGGTAAATGCCTAGTCCTTAGAATTAGATTAAATAGAATTATTTAGAATGAACACGTTAGAGCAGTGCCATTCCAGTCTGAAATTCGTTCGCGCTCGAGACCCGATCGGTGCATTTGGCACGCATCCCGAGGCGAGGTCACATCAATTGTCACATCAATCAATTGTCCAATCAATCATTCAAGTGTCCAATCACACAATTCCCAAGGCAATCTCATCAATCCATCAAGTACATCTTTCATATCACATAACCCCATCAACCACTCCCACTAGCCAATTTTGAATTTTAATAAACCTATTATAATCTCCTTTCTCTCTCCCTCCTCACCATTTTCGGCCGCCCACACCATCTCCTTCTCTCATCCCCTTCTTGACTCCATCTTCTTCCTCTTGGTTCTTCATCCGCCGGCTACCTCCAACCGCTGCCGTCCGCCATACCAAACACGTCGGCCGCCACCACCATCACTTCATCTTCACTTGGTAAGCTCCCTTAGCCCCTCCTCTCTTCATTTTCGTGACTTAGAGACCCTCTCTTGGACCGACCAGACCTCAATCTTTCTTCCTCTCTCTCTCTCGATCTCCTAGCCGTCCGCCTGAAGCCGCCTAACGCCGTTCGTCCGCCGTCGTTCAGCCATCCTCCGCCACCACCAGCCTTGTCCACATCTTGGTAAGTCTTCAAACATCCTTTCCCTTCAATTTCGTGGCTTAACACCTCCATTCTAAGCCCCAACCAGACCCGTCTTCCTTTGCTCCTTCGTTCGTCGTTCTCGCGCCCTAGGAGCTCCGGCCACTCGAGCATGCTCCGCTCACTCCCTTGATCTTTCTAACACTTAGAGGCACTTATTTTAGGTTCTTGGAGTCCATTGAAGGCGCCGGACCAGCCTTGAACCGCCACCTCTCTTCCGTGGGCCGAGAACACCGTTTGGGCCGCCCAGAGTCTCCGCCGTCATCGCCTTCATTTTCGGCCCATTTAGGTAAGCTAATCCACTAATTCCGGCCTAGGACTATGGTATATTGATTTGGTTTGGTTGTTTGTTAGAGTAAAGAGCGTAAATCGGTTAGAATTCACATAAATCAATTAGCACGGGTTAGGCCGATTCGGGGCTGGGGTAGAACGGGCCGGCTCGTGGGCTTTTACAATCTGTTCTTGGGCATGCAAGGGACTCGTGTGGGCTGAGGATACGAGGTTGGGGCGTGAGAGAGTGGGCCTTAGGTACTAATGGGCTTGGGGATCAATTTAGGCCATTGGACTGATGGGCTTGGGTAGTTTATTGGGGCATGGGCTTTGGGCGTGAATTATGGGGTCTAACGGGTCATCTTAGAGCATGTTTCTAACAATCGATTATGGGCTCAGGAATGGTGATGGGCCGAAATTTATATTGGGCTCAAATTGGATTAATAGGCTCGAATTGGGCTGCGTATTCTTTGGGCTTGGCCGTGGGCCTTATGGTTCATTAGTGTGACTTCAACTCAACCTAAAGCAATGTTTAATGGGCCAAGTGAGAGCCATAGACTAAAGGTAGAGGTTGGGCTTGAATTGGACTAATGGGCCCTAATTGGGATTAAGACTTAAATTAAATAAATCTTGA
>JAGVVM010007994.1:0-7500 GCA_019149425.1 Psidium friedrichsthalianum | reverse complement strand
TTTTGCACCATAAGCTCTTCTAGAGCAAAAAATCTACTCTGGAAGGGTTGTCGTGCACTTGCTAACCGATAGATGCAGCAAAACAGGAATTTTCACATCAGAACGTACGTGCCTGAACATAATTAATAATTGAATTTCTTGTGATTATAATGCAGGGTAAGTGCTATACTAAATTCTCCATACATGACCACATAATGACATGCAAAACATCTCTCTCTCTCTCTCTCTCTCTCTCTCTCTCTAAAGAACAACTCTTGCAAAAATTATAAAGAAAAGGACTAAAGGAAACTGTCGTGGCTGAAATACCAACAGATGAGCAAATGTAAAACCTGCTTTATAGATGCTGTTTACTTGTCCATGTTCTATTATTCTGTTTTTCCTTTTCCCTTCCATTCCTGTGTAGATTTTCTTGCTGAGTTCAGTCTTCGTGCCGCTCCTGAGAAGATGAACTCCCGATACGACGGAAACATTCATCCTTACAGCCGTATTAGCCTTTTAATGTGTTGCCAAATTCTTCCAGGAGCCGCTCGATATTTTTCCTCGATGTGAACTTATCAATCTCGAAAGCACTCATTTGATTTCTTAGACCTGCATGGCAAACCTTTCAGTCAATCAAGAAGCTTTATTGCACACAAAATGGAGACTTTAAATCCATTCAGACTCGATCCGTCAAGATCAGTTAAAGTGCTTTGTTAGAGATGTTTGCGCAGCAAGTTCAAACACTGAGATTCATATAGCCTTTGACCTTTTAGATACATTTCTGTCGATTTCATACGCCCTACATTAACATATTAAAATTTGGCATTGTCAAATTTCAAAGTCTCTTCTTGGCACCACAAATTGATATTGAAATCCCTGTGCTTATCTCAAGATCCTAAACAAGTCAATAGCAGAAGTATACTGACTGACCTGGTAGTGGCAGAACTTTCAGGGGCAGCTGGGAGGCGTTTGAGTCGAAAAAATGCAGAAGATTCTTCTTTAGGTCAACAGATTCAGCGGAGACGAGGATTTCCCTCTGAAGAGTGCAAAATTTTTTTTAGCGAAATTAACAATAATGGAAATATGCATCAGGATATCAACAGGAATTTCTCGAATGA
This sequence comes from Psidium friedrichsthalianum, assembly GCA_019149425.1. Classification (NCBI taxonomy): domain Eukaryota; kingdom Viridiplantae; phylum Streptophyta; class Magnoliopsida; order Myrtales; family Myrtaceae; genus Psidium; species Psidium friedrichsthalianum. Next base: position 6,403 of record JAGVVM010007994.1, on the reverse strand, counting down.
GTATATTCTTCTCAACCAAGTGTAATATTGTTCATACAGACAACTCAATTCACCTAAAAGTTAAAATGATGGTCTTGGCCATATCTTCTATGCCGGCAGATTAAGATTGAGGTGTAAGACACGTTCTCTCATTATGAGGGAAACCTCTTCTCATGTGAGAATAGGACAACAAATGTGGAATACGATATACAAGAAACGCAAGCGTATTAAAAATCAAATGGGGCATGAAGAATTCAGACCTCTCTTAGACCATGTTAAAAACCCAACCTACAAACTTAAGCTATTAGGTCCAATGAGACCAAAAGTATATAAGGCCCAGAGAGACTGCGTATACTAGCCACATGGAATGATCTAACAGTAGCATAGTGACGTCAGGAAGGGAACTATTCACTAAAGGAAACAATGTATTGGATGTCAACAGAGAAAAGTGTGGATGGTTTCCTCGATATCAAGGACGATAAGGACAGTTTTGATAACTCACTGTTTATGCAGCCATTCAACTAGCTCACGTTTATATTTCCTCCACATACAAGTGTAGTTATGAAGTGAGTGATGAAATTCTTCCATTGTGCGATACAACTTCTGATTAACTCCTATTGATTGATTGTAGAGAAAGCTCAGGAGCTCAAAATTGTATAAAAAATGTTTTCAAATTGATTAAAGCAGCTGACGAATCCATGCAAGATGATATTTGTCCAAATATTGATGTTTCCACATGGTTTTGGGGAAGCTAGACTTTGCAACTCAAACCAATATTCTTCTTTAAGTTTAATTGGTAAATTCTTCCGCCGGGAATTGAATACTACTAAAATTCCATACAGTTTCCTTTCTCTATTCTAAGGAGGATACTGTATCTCTTTCTGTAGTGTTTTCCTTTCTCCATTCTAAGGAGGATACTATATCTCCTTTTGTAGTGTTTTCCTATCTCTGTTATATTTCTCTTTTCAAGGTTTCCCAGTCCAACTAGGATTAGAGAGCATATATCCTTGTAAACATTTTTTTTTTTGCAATATAAATGATATTGATTCTTGCAAGTATTTGCTTTATGATTGCGTGATGCAATTCTTCTCCTAGGTGTGGTGAATAAGAAGCCCTAGCTATGATGTTTAGGAATCTTGCGCTGTGAACTCTGGCGATCTATTCTTTCTGGTAGGACTAGCCGTCCTATGTCATTGTCCCTCCAATTATCTCTCGTATAACTTATAATGACAACTAACATTTGCACATGGTATTCAACCAAACAATAGCAACAAACCTTGAAGTTCTTGTCTACACCGTAATACCCTGAAACAATCGTGAGGACCCGCAGTTTCTCCAGTTCTGAAGTTTAACAAAACAGAACAAACTGTAAGGCTGCCAAATCCAACAACAAAAACTAATCTCATATGAAACAAGCTTTAGATAAATATCCACTTTAGTGTAATCTCCATGACATTTTAGACTTTTAGATCCATGAATGTAATACCCGATTCAATGTTTAAGCAAGGCCAAAAAATTGAGTGATTCCCGTACCAGCATCAAATTAGTGATAATTAGATCCAGATATATGACAACAAAATTTTGAGATCCCCCTTACTGTCATTATTCAAGCAAATGTTGCCTGGGCACTACCAAATAACTCCATGATGGATCTCTCAGTCTTCATTACTTTAGACATAGCGTAAGCAAATATGAATAAGTTGCGGAATGGGCGGCTCTATGAGTAACCATTATCAGTAAAATGGCAAAGAGTACAACAATGTGCTATCTGCAAAGAACATTTTCATAGAAATTGGGATTGTTACACCTGTCATACTCTGTCTTACTAAGGCAGTTAAGGATGAGGACATAGGGAAGGAAGTGTAGTGTGCAAAACATCGGCTCTGTCAAAACCTTTTGAAATTGAGACTCCGGACTCAGACCCTAAAGATTCTTGGTGGATGCGATACCAATAAGGAAGCATTGGCAAAAAGAAAAATGATTCGTGTGATGAACCTACGTAGCAGGTAAAGACTTGGTTTATTTTTTCTATCTTGTTTTTGGTTAATCTATCATGAGAGAATTTTGTGATTAAATCAGTAGGCTAGCACTCTTCTCTAATGCTCAAGACTGTTTTGCAGATTGTCTTTTCCAGCAAAATTCGAACATATACTTACAAATCCTGAACTAAAGGACTGCAGTACACCCTAAAAAAGCAAGCCCAATTGCTGATGGAGTCCACCCAGATGGCCAGAAAGCCAATACCTTGTCACAGAGCAAAGCAATTAATCCCTTTTCATTTTTATTATAGTTATGTAGCACCGTTACCCTGAATGACAGATTCACCAACTAGAAGAAGTTTCTTCCACAACTGCATAAGCATAACTACATAACTTAAATACCTTACCTCAACCTATTTGTGTGACACGATAATACTTCGTTAGACTCAGATATGGATAAGTAAAATAACAAAAATTGGAGTGCAACAGGAATAATGAAAAAGTAAAGGACAGTGAAGACAATGGAAGATTCCAAGCGGAAGAATCATCTATAGCCAGATAACTACTCAATTCCAAAAGCAGGAAATATATTGGTGATACTGAAAATATATGCTAAAACTAGATTTTTCAGGCGAGTAGTAGATTCCAGTCTTATTGAAACTTAAATGGTTAAGTATATTGAAAAAGAAACTAAGCACTGGCCTCGTAGATTACTCGAAGTATATCAAAAAAGAGACTGAGCACTGGCCTCGTAGATTACTCTATTTCTCAAATCTAGGGGAGGGTGGGAATTCAATAATGTTTGCAACCAGAAAACAGAATTTGACTGCGAATTAACATGTTGCAACAAAAAAAGACAATTTTATAAGCTTTTTCTTTTCAGAGTTTAGATTTATGAACATTGAATCTCTACTTTACAAGCAATTCAAACTAGAAATGATAAACACCATCCGAACTTTCATTTGGGAGGTGGAATGCTCTTTTTCTTTCTGATAAGCCATCTTTGAGAAAAACTGAACTACTTGGAAAAACGGGGTAAATTCTCACCGTGTTCAGGTGAACAGATCTCAATGCAGTGAAAATTCATATCATTTAAGAGAGATATATCACTATGAACATGATTTCATCTCTTACGTTGGAAGAGTTTAATTTCTTGGGTTGAAGAGTCCTCATGATCGAGAAGTTGGCCAACTGGCATACCAATGGAACTCATGCCAACATGCGACACTGAAAATCGTAAACCAGCAGTATCCGGATTGCCTGGTAAAACAGTCGAACAAGAATGCAATCATCAAGGCCATAAATAAACAACTCACTAGCATAAACTTCAAGGCAATCGGATAGATAACACTACATGACTTACGAATATTGCATCAACCAATTTATTCCACATTTGAAATCAAATATAGCCTATGCTATCTCTGTTGTCTGAGCTGCTGCATCTTTAAGTCCATGTGAGGAAGCACTCTGATATACATAAAATTAGTTTCAAAGAGACTTCTTCCCAGGAACTCATTTCTGCTGATAGCTCTATGATTAGGCAAAGGGAGATGAATCTATTCATGCACCCAATTTAGAAAAATGGTTTGAAGAGATGATGGTGCTCAATAATCCATGCTCAGTTGCAGATAGGGCAGCAATCAGAGAATTAATCTCTACATGATAGCAAAACCCACCTTGCATTAGTTGAAGAATGACTCGACCTCTTGTATTTAAAATATATATATTGTTAGTACACATACAAGTCACGAATTATAAAAATAGTAGAAAGTCCTGACCTATTCTAGTCCACTTCTTGAAGTCCTTGCGCAAGATTTCTTTTACTCTAAGATCTGATACGTCGTACATCTTGTACCTCACTGCAGAAGATGCATTCCAGTTCCACATATGAACCCGTGAAGACAATGCTTTACCACCAAGAACTATTACAAAGGACTTTGAACTTACATATCTGATAAAGACCATCACATCCGAAGCGACCCGCTCCATTTATTAACAACGTGGCCATGTACTTGTCTTTGGAGGTGCAATGAGGGAGAGACAGGTTTGCAGTCTCCAAGAGAATTCCTGATAGCTTGCATCCAGAAAAGTACTTTGGAAATTTAACGGACTAAAAAATGAACTCGAGAGACAGCAAGAGAATGTGAACTTGAAAGTCAGCAACCCTTCCTGTTCGTTCCATGTGTACAGAACAATAGTATCACCATTTGTGAGAAATACTTTTCCATAGCCTGGTACTAACCAGATGACAAGTACGTTTTTATATGATCAGATAAGAGATAAGCTTTGAAGGAGGTGGCGGTGATCGAGGACTAGTGGGTGAAACATTGAGGACTGCTCTTCTAAGGAATGTTAGGGCGCGCATGAGAACCATTCTGTTCCAGAAATAATTTCTGGAACAGAAATAGATTTTTCTATTTCTGCTAGAAACAAAAATTTTTTGTTTCTGGTTTTGGACCAAAATCTATTTCTGGAACAGATTTTTGTTCCAGAAATAGAAAAACAGATTTGCGTTGACAAACGAGTTTCTGTTCCAAACCTATTTCTGGAATAGGTTTGGAACAGAAACAGAGAAATAGAAACGTTGTCATGCGCGCAACTCAATGGCCAACTGATCATCAAATATATTTTGAGCACACGATATTGCTTTTTGATGTTTTAATACATGTTTCAGCTTGTAAAAGATGGAATCACATGAAAGCACTGACAGGAAAGAAATCATATATCATGAGCACTTCATAGTTCACCAGCATGACATACCAAAAGTCTACTGAATCCTTGCCCACCCAAAATCTGAGGGAAGGTCAATGCAAACTTTTCAGCGAGAAGAGTGCAACTGGAGCAATCCTGCAAGAGAATAACAAAGAGGTCATAAGTAACACTTATTTTATATATTTAGGCAAACTTGAACATTGGGGGTCGTACAAATAAATTTATGGGCTTAGATATGCCTGAGTTTATGGAGATAGAAGATGCTAGTCAATGCCGCTATTCTATAAGCACACACAAGCAAAACTATTGCCGCAAAAACATAAGCCTACATGGTGGTAAGCGTCTAAATGTTTTATATGGAGAGAAATTCTTCGAAAAAGGAACTTTCGTGGAAAATTGTCACATGACTTCCCTTTCATAGTCTAAAGCAGAACTCAAGCAAGACACCATCTCCTAACCACATACTCCTGGTCACTAATTTCATCCTAGCAGTTTATATATAAACATATCCCTTCATCTATATCTTAAACAGATACGATAAACAAAGATAATTCTACCAAATTCTTACATTTTGTATTTGGTTGGAAAAAAAAATGAAATGCGTAGATAGTTATGACTTGGCCAAAGTGGACAGCCATATTCAAGTGTTGCAGGAGTGAATCAACAGTCTAGTTCCTTTGGCGTTCATGGACATCATGGCAGATAGATTTAGATCTTTAAGGGGAATAGTCTATCCATCAATATGCTTAAGTTTTTATCCTGTCCTGGACCTAAAGTCCGAGAGCAATTAGTTGAAGTAAAAATAAGTTCTAAAACATTTTGGTTGGTCATTTGGATTTTACAACATTTTAATCAAGTATTTTGGCCATTTTGCTCAACAGAATTTCACAACTGGACAGAAAAATTCTTATAAGTTTTAGGACTTATATCTGTGATCAAGTTTTAGAACTCGTTTACACTTAATGAATGAGTAGCTGCACTTCTCCCATAAGTATTTGTTCAGGCTATGGAACTAGCGAGTCTGCCAGCATTCTATTGCCTGCCACGGCAAAAGAAGAAAACACTTGCACTATTTTTGTCGAATGCCTCCAAAAGTCTATCCTCAACAGTTTTTTTTTTTTTTTTTGGGAATGAACTATCCTCAACAGTTCGTAGCTTTTGGTTAAAAAAATAGTCATTGTTGAGAATAATATACTGATACCTGAAATGACTTTAAATTTGAGACATCCATCATTAAATTGTATATAATAAGCCATAGTCCATTAGAATGCAAAACTAAATCTGGGACACCAAAAGTTACAGCCAAGTCAAAGCCTCAAAAGTTAAAGCTGCACTCGGGGGTGGGGGGGGGGGGGGTGGGTGGGTGACCAGAAACACACAATCCTGTAGACTTGCAATGAACTAGGATACAACTTATGATGTATAATTGTGCAATGCCAATGGCCAGTATACTACCTGTGCAAAAGTCACATCCCTCACCCAAGGATACACGGATTCACCCTGCATAGAATTAAATAAGAGCACTATTGACACATAAAAATATTAGTGGCGTAACTAGCTACACTCACTCAAGTAGAATCAGAGTAAGCAAAGATTATCACCTTTCTGCAACTGAAGATTTCAACGACAGCCTCCTTTAAGGCCTAAATCCAGGATGACAATGAATAATCTGTCGTTTTTAAGCAATAAAGTGAAAAGCTAAAGAATGGTATTGAGTGTTACCTCTTGTTTGG
>JAGVVM010007993.1:0-16004 GCA_019149425.1 Psidium friedrichsthalianum | reverse complement strand
GTTAAGTGAAGGCATAATTTAATATTTAATTATTTTATCAGAATCCACATGCAGCCAATGACCGTCCCCTTGTTGACATCCATTGTTCCCAAGCATGACTCCAAAACTCTCTCTCTCTTTCTTCTATCCATCTCCTTCGTGGCCGTGATGCTTGGTAGCGCTGGCTTTGAGCTTATCGCTGGTGGCAAAGCCCGACACAGCATGCATCGAGCCTACAAGATCTATACATATCCACGAACGTCTAAAACTAGGAAAATTTTCAAATAATATCATGAAGTGTCTTAATTTTCTCAATTAAGGACTTGAAGTGAATATTATTTCAAATAAAGGCCTGAATTAGTCATGTCAGTATCAAAGAAGGGTCCGACATCTCCGGCTGGCCAAATCTTCCTGCTAATCAAGAGCATTTTCATCCTTTATGTTTTCTGATTTTTTTTCATTTCTTTTTTTTCCCCTCTTTTCCTTGCTTTTTTTCCTTTACTTTTGGATTTCCCGACCTTTTCAATGATGGCCAATCTCAGGCGATGGCCGACCACCGGAGAGGGTTGAGTGAGGTCACAGCCCTTGCCTATGGCTAACAAGGGCTGAGACCCCTTTTGGCCGCAATAAAGATAAATCAGAAATGGGAAAAGAAAAAAAAGAAAAACAAAAGAAAAAAAAATAAAGGACGCAAATGCCAATGACTAGCTAATGAGGTCTGGCCTATCTTCCAAAATGATATGGCTACTTCAGACCTTTATTTGAAAAAAAAAATCTACTTCAAGCCTTTATTTGAGAAAATGATGGTACTTCAGACCCTTATTTGAAATACTGTCCACTTTATTTTTTATTTGAGAAAATAAAAACACTTCAGGCTCTTATTGAAATTGCCTCCTAAAAACAAAGCACATTCTTTTCTTTATCCAAAAAAAAAAAACCAACCATATTCTTTTCCGAGAGATATGGACACGACTGTTGAAATTGCCAGCCATCATCCAAGTAGTATATCCTTCACATTTCAATTTAGGGCATGTTAGAGGTGTCAAAGTGGGTCAAGAACCCATATATTAATCCACGTTTAAGAGCGTGAATGCATAAATGAGTTATTTAACAAACTTAAGTGAGTCATAAATTGGTCATTTAACAACTTAGTGGGTCCTAAAGGGGTTTTAAATGGGTCCTAAATGAGTTACCTTACTATCTTAAATGAGTCATAAGAAGGTTTTTTCATTTTTTTTCATTTTCTGACTTTTTATTTTCTTTTTTCTTTTATTTTTTATTTTCTTTCTTTCTTTCTTTCTTTCTTTCTTTCTTTTCCCGACAATCTGACAAGGGTTGTCGACAAACCCTTGTCAACACCAAGCGAAGGCCACAAAATCTCACCAAATCTGGGCAATGTTCGGGCCCTCCCTTGTGGCCGGCGAGGGCCGCGAACCTCACCAGATCTAGGCAAGGGTTGAGCCCTTGCACGTGGCAATCGAGGCGTATAGCGCCTTGGTTTGGTTCTTTCGTAGGATGGTGCTCATGAAGGACGCGCATAGCGCCTTGGTTCTTGGACTTTGATCGGAAGGATCATCTTTTCTCTACGATTCTTTGCTTCTTCAGATTCTGGATAGGTGAGTTTCCCACTAATGTCGGATGTTAATATGTTTGATTGAAAGCAGATTTTGACCTAGAGAAAAAAATAATTCGGTATCGACACAAATCAGCATCAACTAGTACATTATGCTGATGTTCACCATTGTGGCAATTGGCTAGGTATCGGCATCGGAGGGGACTGTCCATTGTCTGTGACGATCATGGCAGAGTACAACAAAAAAAACCTGCGGCAGTTTTATTGCGGCGGTGCTCGCCATGCAAGGATTCAGGATCCTCGCTGGTGGGAGAGTCGCCACCGTTGGCTCCTCCATCTTCGGCGCTTTGTACCATGCACCGCCATTCGCCCAATTGCCAGCTCTGGCTTGTGGTCAGTGAGGGTCAAGCAGCCCTCGCCCATGATTGGTGAAGCTCACCAGCAGCACTTGCCGGACTTAAGAAAAAAAGGAAAAGAAGAAAAAATAAAATAAAATAAAGGAAAAGGAAAAAATAAAAATAAAAATTCTGACATTTGTTTATTTTTTAAAATAATTACAAAAACTGTCCACAATATTTTACCAATATAATTTCTTCATAATTTAAAATTTTTGCTAAATTGGATTAAATATAAAATATTTTATTAATCTAAGTCGGCTTGGATATGGATTGGGTCGGTCTAGACCAAAAAATTTACATTGCAATAAATGGGTTATAAATGGATTAATGAGTCAATTTAGATCGGACCATTTATGACCCGACCCAATCCACCCATTTAACAGGTCCAGGGCATATATACCCTGAAAAACAAATGGGGTTTTTATTCAGTCCATCAATTTTAGTATAAAAGAAAAGCACTTTTTTCACCTATCGTGTGAAGGTATTAACGAGCTTGCAATTTTCTTTTGCAACTGTTTGCATTATAACAATGCCAATCTCCTAGAATACCACCATTTATTTCCTCCCACTTTTGGTAGACAAGATTAGAATTTTGGGTATGACATATATGTGCAAATAGGAAAGGCAAATGAAGCAAACTCTGCCCTAACGAGAATAAGCTTAACCTTGTTGTCTTGAAGATGGTCCACTGCCCAAGTTGATACAGTTTCATTCCCTTCTTCTTTTTATCCATCACCTCGAGAAACATCTTTTGCCCCCCCTTTAGCCACGAACCTTTCTCTCTTTGGCGGGGTCTCTAGCGAATAGCTTTTCCTTACATCATCATCGTCCACAACAACATCCGAAATCCTAGTCGATTCTCCATCATCACAAGTCGCAAGCATCATCCCCTAAGTGGCTTTCTTCCTTCTCCAAAGTTCAAACCCGAATCTTTCAGCAATGCCACCTCAGTTTTGTCTTCCACTTCCATGGCACGTTGAGCGGGATTCGGGCATGACGAACTGCTATCTAGTTTTTTCACTTTGCTCCTCTGGTTCAGGACACGCAAAAAGAGGACAAAAGATAGACAGGCCTCCATGGCATATTCTTCGTGGCCATGTCATGACACGTCGAAATGGGTCCCGTGCTATTCTTTTCCTTTTTGCCCTTTAGATTGTGATTCGTGTCTAGTCTGACTCAGATGGCTTGAGGATCTCCAAAATGTTCTTCGGGGCCACCATGTGAAACCCACAGCCCTAGCTTCTGAATTCTTATGAGAGAGAGAGAGAGAGAGAGAGAGAGAGAGAGAGAGAGGGAATCTCTTAGTTGTTGAATGGTGCTGTTTTTGTCTTCTTCTTTTTTTTTTTTAAATAAATCGATCCTGCGGCTTTTGACATGTGATATCCACAATCTCGTAAACCACACATCTTGATTACGTGTGGTTTTGTCCGGGGAACGAGTTTGGTAGCTAAACGCAGACAAAAGCCCACAAGACTCACCGGAAGAAGATTCTGCTGACGTTAGGAATTTCATTAAGTTTTCGATAAAGGAAGAGAGAGAAAATTTTTTAAAAAGAATTTTTGGCATATTGTTGGGTTTTTTCCGCGGGAGATTGCTAAAAAAGAACTCAAATCCGAGTCCTGTCAATATGTCTAGTTGTGTTAGGATTCCGCACACAGTTACAACGAAATAAAGCGTAATAAAAAAGATAAAATCGAGATGCAAGATTTTATCATTATTCATTCTTAAATTAAAGCTATATCCAGCAGAGGATTCTACCATAATTAACACATCGCACCTCAATTACAAGGAAAAAAAGTATATATAATAGGAGTTATTCATGAGACCAAACCCAAACTACTAATGAAAAAAAATATGAGTTTAAATCGTAAAAACCCTCGGTGTCTAGGAGTGCCGCCCCCTTGAGACACCCGCCAAAGCAGCTCCCCCAAACCCGAACCCATGCACTTTCTCGTCGTTAGGGAATATGAATCACACCCTAATAAATTGAACCCACATTCACTCAAAAGCTTAAACCATTGAATTATGAGGCAACTTAGATATATTATTAACTGCTGCATATCACGTTAATTCTCTGATATAAGATGTCTTTAACACAAGTTACACGCGTATCTCAACACATTCGTCGGCTGTTAATTAACTTGTCTAGGACTTGAAAATCAGGCAAAAAGCACATCTCGATCTTGTCAAGATCTTAAAGGGGTGAACTGAACTAACTATCATCACGTGCTTGTTTTTCGGTTTTGAGTCCAGACCTAAGTTAGATTGCTTTATGGAATTACGTAGTATAAATACCTAATGGCGGCTGGTCGCTAAAGTGCCAACGCCCTCATCCATTTGCCCAAAATTTACTCTTTTCTATGGCCCGGGACTCTCATTTTGACATCGACTTCGCCTTGGAAATGAACGACTTGCCGACCAACGTTGAAAATTTATAAAAATGATACACAAAATGACCTGACCGACCTACGTTGAACATTTTGAGTACGATTCGCTCATTTAAAACTGCTATCACAGTTCACCCACGCATTAGTCATCAAGATTCGTGCTCGGATGTATCGAGAATACTCATCATGTACGAAAAATTACATCGAGATACGAAGGATTGATTAATTATTTCATTGATGTTGAAACCCTTTCGACATTGACAAAGACTAGGAGATGCAGCAAGCGTTGGGGTTCTCATCACTGAAGAGCTGAGGAGGTGGGAGTCTCTCAATGACGTAGAGTGGCTGATAAAAATGCATCATCCTCTTCATACCCTCGTCATCCGCAATTATACGATTCGCCATTGCTGCTACTGCTGCTGCTGCTTCTTCTTCTCCTCCTCCTTCCTTCTCGGCCTCCTCTTCCTTGCTCTCGCCACCACCTTCCTCTTCGCCCTTATTCTCCTTCTTTTCTTCCGGCTTATCCTCACTCTTCTGCTCGCCATTCTCTTCTTTCTTTTCCTCAGCTTTCGGTTCGTCTGCTGGCTTCTCAGCTTCCTTGTTCTCCTCTTTCTTTTCGGGTTCGGGTTCAGGCCGAGGAACTATCCGGGCATGCTTTCTGGTCCTTCGGTAGACATAGTTGACGAGCTTGTCCGCGTCCATGGTTCCCGTCACCATGACCTTCCCGGTACTAAGTTCCGTCACAGCTGTTTGAACTCCTATAAGCGTCCCAAAAATTGTAAACCAATTTGTCGAAAACAAGATAGGGTCCACATTGGTTTCTTTACTAGGATTGAAATCGTCCATGAACTCTATAATTGAGCAAAAGGAGCACTATGTACATCGTGTGCATGCAATGAATCTCTCTTTTTTAGGATTTAATACCTCTCATTTTGAGGATCTTTCTTTTAAGTTGCTCGGCGCAGGCCTCGCAATGCATGTTCACATTCAGCTCCACAGTCGTCGATCCACAAACCTGAATCATTGAAAAACTTAGTCCATATTTAACCTATAGACAAGTCGCTCTCTCTACGATCGACATAATCAGCATCACCAGATCAAATTCGAGAGAACAAAAGTGTTAAAACAAGGTCAACGTGTACGAGATGGCTGAGACCTGTGAACTGACAACTTGTGGAGCTGCTGCTTCACCTTCGGCCGCAGGTAATAAAGGAGATATAACTTGGACTCTCCGCTTGGTTCTCTTCATGATCATGTTACAAGCCGCTTGAGGATCGACTACGCCTTTCAATGTCACTTGGTTTTTTTCCATATCGATCACCACTGCTTCCACTCCTGCATATCATTATCACATCGCACACGCCATGACTGAAATTTCCTAGACGCTAATGCGAAAGGCGTTTTACCACATCGGTTGTAGAATTAGTCAATCTAAGAATTTCGCACGGTCGGGATCATGATTGTGGGGGCCTTGGCCAAGAGAGAAGTACGTACCTCTAATTTTCATGATGCACTTCTCAATTTTCTTGGCACACCCAACGCAATGCAGGTCGACATACAAGACGACCGGAGACGGTGGCTGTGGTGGCTCTTCCTTCTTCTCCTCTGGCTTGGCCTCTGCCTTAACCTCTTCCTATATCATGAAAAATTGCAGGGAAAAAAAACAGAAAAGAAAAGTCACATCTAACTCAACCATTCAAAACTGAAAGAAAAGGGCCATATTCGAAATCCCACATTACCTGTTTTGCCTCTTCCCCCATCTTCTTTCTGCCTCCCAGTCAACAAGAGCTCACCTAGTTGATAAGAGCAAAAGGGGGCAGAGAACTAGAAAGGAGAGGAGGAGTGAGAATGCTTAGAAATAAGCTGTGAGCGATCTTTTTATTGCAGGACTGACGAGAAAAATTGCAGGGTGTATGGGCAGTCTGGTGATAGGATTAATAAAAAATAAAAATAAAAAGGAGAGTCTCTGATCACAAAAGAGACCACATGCGATGCATGCTCGAGTTTAATATTAGGTTTCTCTCTTTCTTCATGGTACCACTAGATCAGGGTTTGCAGATTTAGGCGGGAAGAGAGAGACGCAGAATTTTTATTATATCTTTTTCGGTTCTTGAAACATGAGAAGGATGAAACTTCAAATTCAACCACCGACCGGTTGATTTTTCATGACAAAGGCCAAAGGGTTAAACTAGATTGTAAATTGATTTGAAGCATTAATTCTTCACGGTATAGGAACATGACACAGATTTATCGAGGGAAATCCGACTCCTGTATAACACCCGACTTGCTCGAAGTTGATAGGGAGCATCGCCACACACTGACTTTATAAAAATAAATAAACTGCTGAGATAAACCAGTAACAAGAAAAATGATGCGTACCGTTAGAAAGTCCAATCTAATAGTTTTAATTAGCGATGTGGATGTCTTAACATCTCCTCTCATGTGCAAGCTATATGAAGATCGACACGTGATATTTGATGAATGGGAAGGCCACACGTGCGGAATAAATTAAAGACAGAACCTGACTCTTTTATCAATGTTGAAAAATCAAACCGAAAAGCTTAACGAAAAGCTTAACATACCCGTATCATATATATAACGGCGCAACAACAAAAAAATCAATAACTCTGCTTTAAATGACATATCTTAGTAATTTCTACCACTTAAAAGTTTCAATTAACATACTTTGTAAGCTGATTTGATGTGCAACTTTCACCCCGATGCGTGATGACTTGGAGAAGTTATTCTACACTAATGCTAGAACAAAATACTATGAAAAGTGGATACAATATATTAGCTTCCTTACCTTTTAAGAAGTTTCTCAAAGTTAGAACCCTAATTGGGATGGGTGAAGCATAGGGACCCTAATAACATTGCGAGGCTTTTGCGTGCGAAACACTACGAGGCGCGAGATAAATTGACATCGCACATGGACTTGGTTCTTTCGCTTTCCTTCGACCGCAAAACATGTCGCACAATTTTTTCTCCCTCATCATCCTTCCATTCGCTGTTCTTAAGGTTGCTTTGAAGCAAGCTATCACTGGTGTTTCTAATCTCTCTTTTCTTACCCCTAAGTTAATTTGTCGAGTTGCTTATTGCTGAGATCGATGTCAAAGTCCTTCATTAAGACAAGTTCATGTCGATCACATCATTCATAATGAACTAACAGAATGACTAACCTGAGAAAAAAAGAAACACAGAATGATGTAGCGTCGCGGCCCTCGCCCATTTGCTGGTGAGGGTCGCCAGCCACAGGGGAAAAGGACAAACAAAAGAAAAGGAAAAAAAAAATGCTAAAATAGTATTAAAAATGATCCACTTAAGAGCCAACTAGTCAAATACTAAATTTGCATAAATACAGAAGGTTTAGAACTAAATTGGTAATGAAAGAAAAAAGAATACACAATTACAATAGATTTAGGACTTTTTTGGTTATGTCCTTCCCATTCTAAGATTGATAATCTCACTCATGACACAGTCAAAGAAAGTTGCCTCGGAAGTATAATAATGGACGCACGTTCGACAAAAATAAGTTAATCAGTTCATGTCATCCTACGACTACATGCGAAAAATAGCTGCACAAAGGAAAAACAGCCGAAAAGAAAAGGCGCGTCCCAGAGTACTTAGCTTAACCTAATCCGGCTGATCATTCCTTCGTCTTTTATACTAATAATAAAGCAGATTCTAAAGAAAAGAGAGTTGCGGGGTCGTTGGTTCGTTGCCAGATTAAGAGAATCTAGGTGATTGCTTGGCTTAGGGATAGAAAGCAACCTTTGTGCTCTTTTTCCACCTAGATGATTCAATCAGGACACAGTCATGCTGCTCAACCGCTCAATTAGGATATTCAACCACTGACTACGATGTTTTGATATTTGGGGTGCACCTGATAAAGGTATCGATGAGCCTAGTGATTGGGATGATTGGCATAGAGTGTGTATCCATTCAATCAATGTCAATAAACAAAATGGAATCAGAGATTTTTGCAATCAATAGGCGCTTCACCGTGAATCAAACTAGCGGGTTAACAGAAACGCCCTTCTAGATTAAGACTACAATTAGAATCAAAATGCCCGAAAGCCGCGCGACGCAACTGCGGATCGAGCGTCGAACTCACAATGGTAGCTCTGTCCGCCGAGTGTTTGTGAGACCCAATTTTTCTCTTTAGATAGGAAATCAAAAGCGGGTCTTTGAGAGAGAGAGAGAGAGAGAGAGAGAGAGAGAGAGAGATTCTAGCAAAGCAAATAGTGCGCGAGAAGCATCATGGGTCACAGATAAGGATCTCGACTACAACACAAAGTTGGGCAGGCGATATTTGTTCGGTATGGTGGGTCCTTTCTTGCGAGGATACGAGATTTGCAATCTCAAAATGGCTTTTTTTTTAGTACATTAAGGAATCATCCTTCGGTTCAATGTATGAACGGAGAAGGGGTCGCTCCACTTGTGTCCCCACTCTTCAGATATAAAAGCAAAATCCTTCCTGTGCATAGGAGCCGAGTGATCTTTGAAGGAAGTATGGGGTTGTCAACTATTTGCTTCATACGCCAAGCCACCGAAAAAGGTTCCGCCTTTCTCTGTTGTGGATCGAGCACTGTCGAGATAAGTATAGACCTCGCTCGAAACCCACCACCACGTCCGACGGCTCAGTCGACTCGATCAGGAATGGACTGAGAATCAACCTCCAAGACTAGTCCCTTTTTAACCCCAAATAACATCGCCAAAACCCACGCAAAAGCTTATGCTAAAATCGAGAAGACTAAAGTTTCTGATTCCTCCAAGCAAACAGAAATGTCATGCTTTCCAAAGTTCTGGGGCTAAAATAGCTGCAAATGTATGACTACCTCACATAACACCTGAGCTTCATTTTAACCTCACGATTTCCTCCCCTTCATGCACAGGCGTGGGGACCGAAATGCCATTTGACATGTTGTACAGAGTGCTAAAAATTGCAGAAATGATCGACAGAAAACAGAACTTTAGGGCAAGATAAATAGATGAATAGACGAATGAACAGAAAACCATAGGATTAGCGTATCCATTGATCAGATTAGCCTAAATACACGATATACTACCATATAGACAAAGGGAAAATCTACTCAATATCCACCTGTGAGGTTAACTGGTCATCTGGAAAAATACGGCCACTATAATAATACACACAGAGGAATGTTCCTCATGGCCCTCACAGGCTAAGTAAATGTCCACGCACGATCGCCCCCAAAGAAAAAACTAAGACAACAAAAAAACTAAACAGAATAATGCGTGACCACACTGATTGAATAGCAGGTCCCTTTGTGAACAGAGACGAGACTAGTAATCTGCTCCTAGAATATTGCTTATTCGATCTTGCATCCCAAGTCACATTACTGACTATTTCTCGAGAAACTTCACTCTCTTCATCGATATCAGAAGGAGTAAGCTTCCGGGGTTCCCTAGAACTACTAATGACAGATTCGTCACCAACCGAATCTTCACCACCCCCAACCAGCTTATTGAAAACTTTTTCCTCCTGCGCACAACACTTTTGATAAGATTCACACAGCAAATACAAGGCAACCTATAGAGATCTATTCTGTCAAAAAGACTATGGTGCTCATGAACTTCTTACCTCTGCATTAACGGACTTGGATTTTTTAACTTCATCGCCAGAAATAAAATCACTTGACTTCCTAGTGCAGCTTAGTGGACCAATTTGAAGTTTACACTGTATACGTAGCCTTCTTCGAGCAGAACCTTGATCATACTGAGGTTGCAAAATTTGTGAAGAGCGAGGCCTTATCCTGATTCCGGTTCCAAAAGTGTCACCACTATGAAGAGCAGTTGAATGAGTGTCTAGGCCTTGAAGGTGAATGCTATTTGGCTTCACATCAGATTGAGATGATAGTTCTTCCCCATAAGAGATTCCAAACATTGAATCTTCGACAATATAGTTCTGATCAACGTTAGACTTAGGAACCCCCATTTGAAAGTTTTCTGGAGCCATTGCCATTTGTAACATGTCTCTCCCATAATCTTTTGCTTTGTCCCACTCTAATTGACATCCAATCTGCAGTATACGAAAAATGGAAAAGATTAGAGACATACAGGAAATGAGAAAAGTATCGCCTGCTTGGCAAACAAACATCTCCTAGAAAGGCACTCGTAAAGTCACATTGTGACCAGAATTATTCAAAGGACAAGGTGGACATAATTAAATTCTGAGATATTCTTGGGGAGAAGATAAAGTTCAATTTCACAAGATCACCTGTCCTTCAGTCGCTTCCTTTAGTTCATTTAATAAATCGTCTTCACCTACAGGCCCATTCTTCTGGATCTCGCTGCCAAAATCCAAATTACACAGACCCCTCTCATCACAAGAACCATCGTAGTTGACATTGAATATCTCTTCAAAGAAGGTAGATATATCATCATCGTTCTTATCATCTGAAGCCGCACACCAGTTTCATCACAGCCAATGTCATTCTTAACCCCATACATGCAGGAAGTTCCCAACTCTTCTTTCATCGGCAACGGTAATGGTGGGAAAGAAAGCTCCATCATTGGATCTCTAAGCAACTTCAAATCATTGTCTTGTGGCAAATTCACCTGAAGTAGGAGCGTTAATGAAGAAACTAAGCACTAGAAAAGTGAGATAATGAGACCATGAGGGATATTTAGTCGCATTCTCACCTCATTATTCTTTAAATGCACACGCTGGTATTGTTCTAAATCACGATCATCCAGCGGTTTGTCTTGTGTCGCAGAAGATGGCCGATCTTGAGCTAACCGCTAACTCTGACTCGGTTTCATCAGGGTGAACAAATTTGGCTATTGGAGAAGCAACTCCATCATCACAAGTTGAGCCTTCAAGAGTCTCATCTTGCTTCTTGAACAGACGACACAGAACAAATGCAACCTGTGATGGATGCAATTAGATGAGGAAGTATACAACAAATTGCGAGTTTATATTTATTTCTTTATTTTTCGAATAGCATGCTTTCTGCATTAATTCTTTGGAGGCCCACAAAATTCTCGTTTAGAATGCTGAAGTCACAAAAGTAAGAAATCAACTATCCTTTCTTTACAGAACTGAATTACGTAACAATGACTGCTACTACAAATTTTAGATCTTACCTAAAAGTTGTAAACTAATACATGTAGTACAAAACCTGGTCAATGGTTCACATTATAGTTCGGTAGCAGATTTGTGTAGGATTATCTGCAATGAAAATGCACGTTTATTTTAAAATGAACAATCCTCCTGCAAGAACTTACTAACTCTGCAAGAGTTCAACATACAAAGTGTTGCACGTGCAACCTGCAGAGAGGAGAAGATCGTGACCAAACAAACTAAAAGAGGAATCTACAAGATACATGCTACTTCACTTTCGGTAGCACCACTATAATCATTACATATACAAAGCTAAGGAAGCCGCAACAATTCGTCTGCAGTCACATGTCATAAAGTAAATACAAGTGAAGGTGTTTGCCAATATTGAGACCATTCTTGAGATCAGTGAAGGTGAGGTTATCAAATCGCTTCCTTTTGATAAACAAGTTTTCTCTTAAAAAGGGGGAAAAAAGTAAAAAATCGGTCAAGGCCTTTTCATTCACGAAAAAGGGTGCAAACGAAATAATATAAATCTAAGGCTCTAAAACAGAATCCTGAGTGAACAAACACGGTAGAATGAAATCCAAATGAAGATCGAGATCAAATTTTACAAGGCAGTCATTCTAACCTGTCCGGGATGAGTACCATTGAGCTCTTCTAAAGTTGTTCGTATTCATGCATCACCCAATTGGTCCTCTTCCCCCTCGGAGCACGGCCGATGTAAAAGACCAGAGTCTTCTTCATTCCAATCAAGTTTGCTCCCAATTTATTTCCGGTCTTTACCTGTCGCTTTCCAGTATCCAGTTCCGGTTGCCGGTTAAGCCGATGACATTTGGGTACTTTTGTCCAAGGGACAGAAGAAGAACCATTCTGGATCCCTCGTCTGTATAGCCGATAAATCTACACCATCATCACGAAAATGAATAAAGAAAACAATCATGATCATAGCTACTCCACCACTGAAGCAACCATTTTGACTGTGCAGGAGATTAATCTATTACATCCAGAAAGCGAATTCAAGCACAATTTTCGTTCTCACGTCGTAAAGAAATCATATTTGGAAGAATCAAGGAGAACAGCAAACTCATTCGTCGACTAGGCAACAGGCGAAAGAACAGAAAACCCGACATTCACTCGTCAAATAACTAATGCAGCAAAAAACGCGCGCACCAATGAAATGAAAGAGCAGGTGAAGAATCAAACAGCACGAGAGACGCGATCAAGCGAAACGCAAAACAGAAACAAACAAACAAAAAAATGATCAGCCGTAAGGACAACGTTCGACTCAGCGGAATCCCTAAACACAAGACGAACACGAACATGCGAAAGGCTCGATGAAAATACCAGGCAAGTCCCAGGCTCCACTTTGCAGACGTCGATTTCTCTGATCACCCTCACTTCCCTGTCGCTCCCATTGATCTTCAATCGCCAGGTAGTGATCGATCAGCTCCTGATCGGTGGGGCGGAACCTGAACCCCAGCGGGAGAGAATTGAGAGGCAAGACTGCCATAGCCGAGAGAGCCACCCCCAAAACCAGTGACACCGAAGGAAGCTGGAAGAGTGAGAGAGACAGAGAGAGAGAGGAGAGGAAAACCCTATTTGTCTCCTTGAAAACCCTTAAGAAGATGTACAAAGCACGGAGAAGAAAGAGAGGGAGACAGAGGATCGAGGAATGTTTAGACGCAGTGTCGCTGCATGGGCCATGGCTTCGGAAGAGATCAGAGGAAAGAGCAGAGAAACCGCGAAGAAGAGATGAAGAAAAGAGAGAGAACGTAGAGAGCGAGAGAGAGAGAGAGAGAGAAAGAGAGGGTGGGGCGCGACGCAAGAGCGACTGAGCGAGCTATTACTTCGTCGTCTGCGCAGTCAATCTCTCTCTACTCCGCGTTTTTAAACACCTCCTAAATCCCGCGTGGGACGTGTGTCCTTCGCCCTTATTACGCAATGTGCCACTCCTCCAATGCTCGCGCCTGCGCTCGTGAGGACCGAGGATCGGGGGTCTTCCACGGCAAAAAGGGGAAAACGACAGGAGGGCAGCAGAAAGCGGCGAAAAAAATAGAGAACCGTGCCTTATAAGGAAAGCTTTGGATGAGCAGAGAGTGCGAGTTGCAAGCCAATGAAGCGACGACACGCGGCCCACAAGGAGAAGGTGGGAGCCTCGAGAATCCGGTGACGCAGCCATCGGAAGACGGACCTGGAGTGATGGATCCGCGACCGATCTAACGGTTCCCCCGCCGATGCCTTCTTTTCACACGCGACCAGCGTGGCTCCACCCTCCGTCTGCCTTCATCGGGGCTGTCTTGTCTCTAACAGTTCGGCAAGCTGTCGTTATTATCTTAAGTGTAGTGGTCTTCGGTGGCTTGCCCAAATGATACTATTTTGGCACGACGAAAATATATGCAAAAATAGAACAAAGAGATCTGTTGCCAACTGGCAATCCAAAGTGAAAAAGACCTTGACGAGCCTCGCACCTAGATCTTAAGTCAGATCATCCCTAGCTATATTTCACAATTTACAATCCTCAATTTCTTATAATTATTTTCACTCAGCTTTTAATTTTCATAATACTTAGAAAAATCTTTCAAAAAAGAGAATAACTCAAATGTCATATTTGTATTAAATTAAAGATCTGAAGTGGATTTATTTTAAATAAGGTCTGATGATTGCCCCTTCATTATGTAAAAAAAAAATATGAGCTTAAGCACTATTGTCTTCAAAAATAGCCTGATATCTGATTTATATTAGTCTCCAGAAAAAGGACATGAATCACTTTAGTCATTGCACATTATTGATACATACTACGTTTTATTATTATTTTTCCTTTTTATCTATTATGTAAGATATTTTTAAAAAAATTAAAAAAATAGTATAAAAGAAACATAGCGAGTCCAAGCGCAGATGCTTACTTTGTTATTTTTTAATGTATCTACAAAAATTAAATCTTTCAATTTACATTTTCAGACAAAAGTGACCTTTGATTGTCAGAAAAAAGTTTGGGAGTCGGGATGACTGCCGCGACGAGGTCAAGAAAAAATAAACCCTTGTTTCAAATAATCACTAACATATTTCAGTAATTTTCTTAAGTATCAATAATGCACTCCCAGGACCTTAGTAACAAGTCACTTTTTATCAATTCTATTTATTAAAATGCAAAAGCATATGGGCTCTTTTTTTTCTGAAAATATTTCTTTTATTTTTTATATTAATCTGCAGCTCACATAGCCCCTTGTATATTTGTACGAATCAATTCATGCGATCAATTCGTACCCAAAATAACTTTATCGACATGAGCGATGGGCTGTTTATGTGGGGGGCGACTATGCTGATGCCCGTGCAGCGCATTTTAAAGCCAGAAACGACGTGGTCATGAATGGAGATAAGGTGCGACACGCCACAGTAAAAAATGAGCGATAGCAGCACTCAAGGAGCCATACGGTGTCTCGAATCTTTAGGATCCTCGCGACACATCATAATGTGCAACGCCAAAGAGGAAAAAGGGGTGAGGCGATTGGCCAAAGTCAATGGTACTCCGCCAGCGACAAAAAATTGCGACCGCCTACATGCGATGAGCTACATCTACTATCTCTAGACTCAATAAAATCAGCGTGTATAACTTTTCCGCTATAGCGGTACAACTTGATTCCCCCCATCTGCGTATGGACCAATCAGAAGCCCCGAAAAAGCGATGGCCCCAACCCCCCTCTCCCAAGCGCCAGTCGACGACACATTTAGGGTAGGAAAAATTTGGGTGGGCCGCGCCCTCAGTGAAGGCCGCGCCCCACGTAGGCATCTCCTCATTGCCGAGGCAGAGCGCCCCACCAAAAGTCTTTGAAAACACAGACTTTCTTAGTAAGCGGTTTTGCAGCCTCTCTCCTCCAATGAGGAAGATGCGCACGTGAGAGGTCCGCGACCTCACTGAGGCCGGCCCACACCAATATATTCTCCCTTTAGCGGTGCCCATGACAATTCTTGTCCTATGGAAATTAATTTTCAAACTCCCCCTGCTGAGCAAAATTAATATTTTTCTAATTTTTTCTTTTTACAGACTGAAGTCAACATATTTCACATCCTCTTTTAAATGTTCAGAAGTAATTCTAGTAAAAAATAAAAATAGCTTCTGTCCCCCAAAAGTGAAAAAAAATGAAATTACGAAATCTAAATAGAATGTTTAATGACTCTAAAAATTTTATATTTTATTCAAATAATTTTGCGCCATGAAATATTTTCGTTCGCCCAAAGACCTTCTCTCCGTTGCACCACTCATTTTATTGGACTATCCAAGCAATAAAAGACTCCCAATTAATAATAATAATAGAGAATCTTTTTTGTCCACTGTATAATAGTTTAGAATAATTCGACAAGCTTTGCCGTCAGATGTTTTGTTGAAAGGAACCCCTACCCATACGATTGGGTAGGTTCAATAATGCGGATGAAAAAGGTAGTCGGTTTTAAAGTAATAGATTGATGTCAGGACAAAACGACAGAGGCATAAGAGGACGTTAGGAATGAAACGACACCAAAAATCTTAAAATCTGATGTCAATATGACATATTATCCCCAAGTTTTTTGCTAGCCACATAGAA
>JAGVVM010007992.1:0-12567 GCA_019149425.1 Psidium friedrichsthalianum | reverse complement strand
TTGGGGCCGATCCCCTTACCCTCGGAAACAGGATTGCAAAATCCCCAATATAGCAATTATTTTATCCTACCACATTTTACCCCAATATTCATCTGCAGCAAATATTGCCGTTTTTGTTTTCTGCATATTTTGTCTTTTCCCTCCTTTCTTTTTCCGAAACAAAATTTGATTGGGGGTGGTTTGAACTGGCTCAATACGTTTCTTACTTTACGTATAGCTCTCGCGTGACCGTGAAGCCGGACGCACACCGGATACTGTCCTGGTTTTGTGGGATGGCCCAGAAGAAAAGCGTGGCATCGTGGTTCGAACTTAGATCTCTTGATTCAAGAAGACAGGATGTGATAGTTATCGTCCTTGAGCAATCGTGAATATCGTGTTACCCTTCAATGTGGATTTATCGCTCGATAGATCAATTGTTTCGGTTTGGTTGGGATGCGACAGATTTCTGTTGACCAATCAAGCACTCCAATTAAACTATACGAGACCACACCCGCCAACGAAGCTTATCTGATGCACATGGACTGTGCACGGGCACGGTTTTAGGTCCTAGAATGTTAACCTATCTATGAATGAGAGTCTGCCCCGGGGGGGTTGAGATGGCACTTGTGGGCATTGGATGACAGCCGATCGGGACACACCAATAACATGATGGGGTTAAGAATGCTGAGGAAAAAGGAGAAGATGGAGATGAGAGAGAGCGACCGAGGACAGCGGTAAATGGTCATATACAGATTTGCTTTTCATAGGAGCTATAGTGGATTACATATGTTTCTCTGCACAAAGGACATATATAGCCAAAGATCTGAGACTTTTTGTTGTTTTTAATGCCTTCTGAGGTGGACTAGCCTTTCTTCCTGAAATCAGACGTTGGGAAAACCAAAAGGAAATCAGTGAAAAGATTACCCAAACTAAATGTCCAGCTAAAGGGGAGATTCTCCGCACCCGTTTGTTGTTTGTTTGTTTTCTTATAAAATTTGCCCCTATAATATATTTTAGGTAATTATGAAGTAACGATATGTTTATCAACAGAAAATTCTTTAAAGACCAATGGAGCTCCACTAATAATTTTGATTAATATTTATTTATTTTTTTGTTCCAAAATAGACTGTTGATCTTACAGTCACCCAAGATTGTTACATAATCAATTCTCTTATTCTATATTCGTGATTAGACAGGATAGACAGCTGTAATAGGTTTATGCTGTTCCCCCAAGGCCTTGCCTATTGGTTGATAAATGCACAATTTGTTTGCTCTCCTGCAGTGGACAAAGGGATTTAAGGTAGTGAATGGCATTCTTTGGGTACTAGATCTTGACCACTATTATTGATGCTAAAGAAGCAAGGACTGATTCATCACGTCGACAACTACAGTTATCTCAATCTGTGTTGAAGTAGGGCTAATGGTTTCAAGATGGGAAGGTTCTAAACCGAAACCAAAACCCGAAACATATCCTATTATAATCGGTTTTCAATTTTTAGAACCTAGAACCTACCTTATTTTTCTGAATCGATTCTAGAATTTACCCTATTTTTTTGGTTTTGGTTTCAGGGTCTAACCTAATAACATGTTTTTTCTTTTTTCTTTTTTTTTATTTCATTTTTTGCAGCAAAATAATATAAGCAACAGAAAACCTCAAAGTAAAAAGTTAATCAACATAAATCCCTATCTGCCAAACATATGGTCACATATAGCTATAAATGATGAAAGTTCAAACACGTAGCCACCCACAATTACAAATAATAAAAAATTCAAAGACGTAACATAAAATATAAATTATAAAGCTCTGTTTTCTCATTCATCAAAATAAAATTTTAAACTCCATTCTCCATTCATCCTTCACGTAACATAAAACATAAATTATAAAGCTCCATTTCCCATTCATCAAAATAAAATTTTAAGCTCCATTCTCCATTCATCCTTAAAAAATATTGCTTCAAATAATAGAGAGAGAAGCGACAATGAATGGAGAAGAAACAAATGAGGCGAGGTACAGTTAGACTCAACTTAGAAAAACTACGTTGTTTTTACCGTAACTAAGAACCGGTTCCCAGGTGAGTCTTCACCTGGAATCAGGAATCGGACCTGTTCACGATGCAATCGACAATCGAACCAGTTTTTCAGGTGGTCATGTCTAGTTCCCGGTTTTACTTGATCCAATCGCATACCCCTAGTTGAAGGTACTTAACAAGAGTACAAGAGTAAATTTGAATCTTCCTTTTATGACAGAGAAAGCTCACTGGAAGGCAAATTCTAGTCCCAACCACTCATGTTATAGGCAAAAAGATGCGAATGTTAGAGTATCGCGAATTAAATCTAATGGAATTTAAAAGGAAATTGTAAGATTTTGTGGAACTACCGCCAGCTGTTCCAAAATCTTAAACTGTTAGATGAATGCGTGGTTTAATATTTAATTATTTTAACACTCTCCCTCACGCTTAGTTTGGTCTTTTTTGCCTAGTACTAAGTGTGGAAATATATCATTAGGGAGGCAAATAGGGGCATGGAAAGATTTAAACTCAGGACCTCCTACTCTGATACCATGTAAGATTTTGTGAGACCATTGTTAACTGTTCCAAAAGCTTAAGCTGTTGGATAAATGCGTGGTTTAATATTTAATTACTTTAACAGAAATCGCCTGAGTTTATTTCCAAAGCCAGGATTGCACGAACTTAAGTCTAATTCTATGACATTGCTATGGCAACAAAGGGAAAAGAGCAACCACATCATTGGTTTCGTGCTTATTTCGTTCCTCCCCTGATTAACATCAGGAATGTTTTAATTTTGAAGACCGTGATTACACGTAACACGAAAAAAAGCTGTGCATTTGGAATCTGTAAACTTTCGTTACTGTAAACTTTCGTTAAGGGCAATATTTAACGAGTGCTTTAAAAGCGCTCTTTAATATTAATCCTTTAACACGATGAGAAAATTCGAAATCCGGGCCACTAAATCATAGGGAAAAGCATCGCCAAATCAAGTCATTGGCGAGTCACCATCGTAACTCAAAAGGATTACTGATTTGAGCCACGACATTAGGTGACTTCCAGATCTGATTGAATCAATAAGCTTTCGAGGAATTTTTACTGTCAATTCGTCATCATGACTTTTTTGTTTTGCTCGTGACGCGACTGACTGATCTTCATACTCATTGCCCGGAAGTCGGCCAGTTACGTGGTTCGCTGGACAAGGAACATCGACGGGTCCATCACTTGTCACTTTGCGGATTCGTTGCAGAGAGGTCGAAGATCTGGTATAGAATGTCTTAGCCTAATTTGGGGAAAATGACAACATGGGAAGAGTGATCTTTCAGCATTATTTTGTCCCAAATTGCATATGACAACACATCATGTGTGAAATCTATGGTCGGCTTAGCCCTTGGTAACAACAGGAGGACATCATAGTTTAGATTCGTCTTCATAATCACTCCTAGAGATGGAACCGCCCCTTTATGTCTTTACTAACTTCTACAAAAAAAAAAAAGAAATTTGTATGATTGAAACCATATGAATTTTCAATCTTTTTGTATTTCGGATTCTCCTTTTCTCTCTCTTTACATTTGTGTCATGTGTTTCAAAGAAATCTCGAATTCGTGATCAATCAAAGCCTAAATGCTCATAGAAGTGTTCCTTGACAGAGGTAATTGGTGAACTTTTATCTGCCTGGCTTGCTTTGTTAGCGATAAAATAGAAAAGCGTAAGCCGTTTGACGTTTTATCAATTCGTGCCGCATGTTATGTTATTTGCGCACGTAACAAAACTCTAGTTCCATTAAAAGGTCCTAAAATTTTGTTAGTCTCTTAAGTATATAATTAGCCAGATATCTATGCTTCCACATCATTGCGACTTTTTTTCTAGGAAGATGGCTAGCTTGATTAGTTAAGGATCAGTTCATTCCATGTTCTATCCAGCTTCTCAGGAAGGATAAACATAGGGTGTTGGAATCAAGTTGCCAGTTTTAGAGCTTCTTTTTGGTTCGTCACATACCATCATAATCCATGTATGGTAAAACGACGGGATCCTCTTACCTATTTGGGGTTCTCGATTGATGTCGAACACAACTTTCGCTACCTACTCGCACTTCTATGATTACTTCCCCAGGTAATGTCCAAACCAGCTGAAAACAAACGCACCCTAACGCAGGCTATGTGTGCTCCGTGCATGCCCTCGCAACTCACCCAATGTTTTTAGGATATGTAGGTAGCGAAATTGACTCGACCAGTGGAGGATTACGTGTAGAGTCATTAGAAAGCGAAGGCAAACCCATTTTACTTTAAGGGTCCATTTGTTTGAAGGGAAATTATTTCCGGAAAATTATATTCGGATTGTCAATGAAAAGATTGACGCATGCGGATGTTTGATATTCTTCAAGCTATTTCGAAGTGAAGAAATAAGTGGTCCTCTTTCTGATAGGTTGCATCATTTTACTTTAAGGGTCCGCTCGTTTGAAGGAAAATTGTTTTCGGGAGATTGTTTTTCTTCAAGTTTTCTATGTTTGGATGATGAAAAACTAATCATTGCATGGAAAAAGTTTTCAATGGACTGAAAAACAACAAACTTAGATTGGGAAAGACGACTTCCCCTTTCGAAAAAAAAAAAATTTCACTTTCTCTAAAACCATCAGACAAATGAAAACCGGCCATTTTCCTCGAAGATGATTTCCATAGAAAATATTTTCCTCTGTCGTAACGTTATCAATGAAACAAACTCGCCCTCAGTTGATTTAGCTACTCATTCGGTTGTTCTGGTAGTAGTCCTTAAAGAAATTCGTGTATATCATCCTGAAGCTGAACATTTTCTTTCCTAATTACGGTATTAAGAGAACTGTTTCTTTTTCCAAATCTAAACTATGCTACACTCATAACTCATTACCTTACTAAATACCAATCATCCAACTTGGCCTGTTTAGATTTGTTTCTTACACTTTAATCATGAAAAATGGTGTCTCTAATGTAATAAATTAGAATAAAAGTATCTTGTTAATAGGGACAACATTTAAAACGTACTTAACTAAATCGATTAAAAGATGTAAAACCCATCCGTGATACTCTTATTTTTTCCACTGTATATAGGTTGACCTATCGATGAAGCAATTGCAATCAAACTCAAGCTGGGCATGCTGAACCACAAAATCGCGTAAACAAGTCACGTGGCCAGGATGTAAGTAGCATCGGCAAAAACCTAGATGGCGGCCGAATTGATTTTTATGCAGATCTTGAATTAACTTCGAAGTAACTCAAACTCTAATTGATGCTTTGAACAACTTATCAATGGAGATATAGTCTGAGTTATCTTCTTCCCCTTTTCCCTAAGTAATAAAGGCTATGTGAAGCATCAATTCAACCCCATCGGAGCATGCATGACTTCTGTACTTTGACTGTGATT
Source organism: Psidium friedrichsthalianum (assembly GCA_019149425.1). Lineage (NCBI taxonomy): Eukaryota > Viridiplantae > Streptophyta > Magnoliopsida > Myrtales > Myrtaceae > Psidium > Psidium friedrichsthalianum. The sequence goes on along the minus strand of JAGVVM010007992.1, from coordinate 7,186 downwards.
TGAGTAAGGAACCTGTCTTATCAAACTCGAGAGTTCGACCTCTCAGCCGACCACTAACACATAGTTAAAACCTCTTAGTTCTCTTAAATAACTGGGTGACTTAGAATATGTCTGCAGAAATGGCTGCTCCGTATATGTTCCTAGGAAATGCTTAGAGCATACCCTCCATGCAGTTTTCATGCAGTAGTACCACAACTTGAGCAAAATGTAGCATTCTCTTCTCTCACGAGAAAAATGAACGATGAATATACCTCGTTTGGGCCGTGATCGGTTATCCTGAAGTCAGAATCGAACCAAGTTCAGCACATAGCAAAAGTAATTATGTAATACGAAGCTACATAATGAAAAAAAGAAAGAAAGACCAGTTTCATCTTTTTGTTAATATTTTATTCAATACCTAGAAAGAGCATTAACACCTTCCTAATCCAGTCCAATTAAGCAAAGCAAACATAATAGGAAACTGATGATCTTCGGAAGATGTACAGAACAAGCGACAAATGGTTCCGGCAGAGAATGTTTGCCTGATTACATCTCCATGATTGGATCAGCTCTGGGGCTATCTCTTTCATCAACTAACTGAGCTATGCAAATCATCAGTTATTGGAGACTATATAAGACGCTATAGGGTATATGGTCCCCGGTTCGTTATTCAGAACCTAACTTAATTGCATTGCACCAACGTCAAAACAACAACGGAGGCAATTGACAAAAAGAGGAAATGTTGCATAGGAAAAATAGTGGCAAAACCTAGCTGGATCAGTCAATGGTTCACCCATTGAGGAACAGATGATCAGGAAACACTGCTCAGAATCGTTTAGCCTATGATCTGCTGTTGATAATGATCAATGAGGAATAAATGTCCACATCTCTAAATGTAAACATATGCAAAGCTCTAAAAGAGCAAGTTACTTGCTTTGATTTATGCAACGAGTATCACCACTGTATAATATACATGAAGCTTCTCAAGCATCAGCAGAAACAAGCTGCCATAGACAGACTTCTATATTGCTTTTGGGTTTCTTCAATTCGAGGGATAAATAGTATGTAGCCCTGACAAATACGCAAGCAAGCTATGTCATGATGAAAATTTTGCAGTGTTCTTTGAGGAGAATTACAGCTTCTCTTGTTTGGCCAACCTTTAATCCAAGTGTAAATCCAAGTCTAACTCAGAGACTAACTTCTAATGCATAAAGATGCTGACGTGCATGCATGTGCACTACGTTCTTGATTAACTTTTATGTTCATCATGCTCATCTGTCAAACATTCTGTGGATCACATTATAATCTGAACATAAAGATGACTTATACATAGACAAACAAGATCTTGGAGTCTAAAATTTCCTAGAAATACTAGCTAGTTGTATATGGATCGTACGACTAGTTTGCCAGTATTATGTTCTCTCGCTACCACGACTTATAAAATTTCAACCAAAGAATAGATGCATGTGTACCAAAAAATGATGCACTCAAGGTTATCTCGACGATTAAGTATTGTGCACACAAATTTCCTATAAAATAGCAAAAGACAACGTTAAGCAACCAGTGGCACTTCCTGGATTCTTCATGAAGGCTTAGCTAATGACTATGGATAGAACAGATATGGAGCAAACCACATGTTCTATACTAGAGAAAATTACATCGATGTTGAAAAGGCTTGAAGTAAGGCGTGGCTCAAGAAACATATCATTTCGATAATAGTCATTTGATGGTGATAATTTAAAGTGATATATAGATGAGAGACGAGGCTACGATCGCGTTTCCTACTTTTATTGCTTCTGGATTTACACAGCATTTTAGAATAATCTCTCTCTCTCTCTCTCTCTCCCACCTATTTTTTCCTCTTATGAGACTAGCTTCTTTAATTTTCTAAGTTTCATGGTCTTTTATACTGCGTATTGCAATTTTAATTCATTTGCCAGGCAATGAATCTTATGTGATAGAATAGCACATATTTCCATTTCTCAATTAAGCATGGTTGGCAGATACAGGAACTTTCCTACCTGAAGTTGTAAAAGCAAACTGTTAACTTTACCATTGGCCAAAGATAAAAATGCTAACTTAACCCTAGTCACGTATAAAAATCTTACTTCACTTCCTTTCATTGCAGAGAATATGGTGGGATAGTGGGAACAACTTCAAGTAGCAAAGCCAAAATTAGTTCAAGAACTAAAATAGAAAACACCAAGTCACTTCATCGATTAATAAAATAACCGTGCTTGCATGGAAATCTTGATATTTAGCTGGAATTTGAATCAATGTTATCTAAATCGAATCCACTACGCCTATGAATAGAGACCATCAAATTCAACCACAAACGAAGGAAAAAATGATTGAGGTCTCAAATCAATCACACTAATCACTTGCCATAAACTCTTATCCTATAAATATAACGTGCCTAAGGCATGATTAGTTAGGAGGATACCCATTTCTAAGTAGCAAATTGATGTCAAGCATGTTTTGCTTTCTCACTTGAAATCAGACTACCTAACAAATTGCACTATTCTGGGTAAATATCAAACATGGCTTCAGTGGAATGCCTAGGAGTAAAACAGCTAATTAAATAGGTGGCTTATAAAGAGGCAATAAAGGATGAGTAGAAACATCACAGAAAAAGCATTACTTTGACAGTCTTGCTAAGTAAGAAATAGAATGCAGTTAGAGGAAGAACACCCAATGGACAGAAGAATTTTGCGGTCCTTTTTTTTTTTTTAACATGTCAAAAGAAGGTTTTATTTGCTTGCAAATGAAAAATATGATGGCTATTAGCAGAGCATCAACCAATGTGGAAACATTGCGTGAAATGGGAACGAAAAGACGCTATTGAAACAATCAAACAAAGCATGTGATCGGTGTGTTACGTCATGCCTCTGATATCTATCTGTGTGGAGTTTTAAGGGCTTCGAAGCTTGCTCTTGAAGCTAAACACATTGATGTCTCAACAATGTGGTTGAGCCTGAATCTCTTGATAGTTACTTAAGCAAAATGGAGGAAAAGTGGGGGCAAATACCAAAAAGAAGAGCGCAAAATGGAGAAGAGTTGGCAAGTTGGAAATTCAAGCAATTAATAAGCCACAGATGCTCAGCAGGAAAGAGAGAAAAGGAGGAAACCCTTAGCATGAAAAGAGCAAGAAAGAGAGCAGACGATGAAGGCAAAAAAGGAACGAAGAGAGGTGAGAGAGAGAGAGAGAGGGGGGGGAGGGAGATTAAAGATAAACCATACCTTTTAAAGCTCTCTGCAATACTTTCTCTGAACTGCCTGCAGGCGTGCCCAACGAAGCAGCGACAAGATCAACAACCTACAGAGTAGTTAGCGCGCGCGCGCAGAGACACACCAGAAGTCCAAAAAACCCAGAAAAGAAAAAAAAAAAACCCAAAGATAAAGAAAGGAGAAAGAAACAAAAACTAGAGAGAGGGGAACAAGACTTAAATGGGCGTTCAGGGAAGCTAGGCGCTGCGACCCTTGAACCGAGGAATCAGGAAAAAGGTGTTGTTATTCACTTGAGAACAGTTGCAGAGGAGAGAAAGTTTATTTTGGGGGGGGGGGGGGGGGGTTTGTTGGAGAGAGAGAGAGAGAGTAAAGATTGATCATAAAGAGCCGGTTCAGTGGCAACCATGGGGATGAATACACATTGCAGAAGAACCAGGTCTTCCTAATGGAAGAGCGGGGGAAAAGAAGGAAGGAAAATGCAAAAGTGGGACGCGAAAATCTTGGGCTGTGATTGATTGATGGGGATCTATCAAATGTCTCTCCATACTTAGACTCTCCGTCTATAATGAGCTGATCGTCAATATCACATATGTACTTTATACACAAAGCAAAATGTTCTTCTTTCCATAAAAGAAAGAAACTGTTCTGTATGTAATTCTTGAAAAATGGTGGCCGCACAGTTCTTGATCTCCTCCTCTCTGTCTCATTTGATGATGTCTCTCCGCACTTTCTTCATGGAGAACCCCAGATTCCCTCAACACATCAAAACCTAACCAAGACACATTGCCCGCCGGGCAATTCTTGATTCTTGCCCTCCCATGCCTCAGCCCTCCGATCATTCCACAAATGCAAGAACTGCAGTTAGATAACGAGCTAGGACGTTTCGGCAAAATTATGATCCTGGTTTAATCGTACGAGCTGACGACATGAACCGAAACGATCAATGTAGTGCCGATCCCTTCTGGGTCTGTCTTCTTTCAGATATCCAAATCCAAGGTTGATGAGACCGAAGCCTTTCCCTTGCTCAAGAACTCGGCCTGGACGGTGGGCAGCGGCATAGTGTTGTATAGCCTCAGTTGGAGAGGAGGCTGCTGTGAAGAAGAGGAGGACATTGGTGGGTTTGTGATGAGATTGAAGCATGTGATATAGAGGTCGAGGAGAGTATGTCGCCCTCGTCGTCGGACTCCAAGATCGGGCAGTCCATGTTCACTCCAAACAGCCTCAGCCTCTGGCTGCAACTTTCCCTTGGACCACGGGCACCGAATCGAATAACACTGGCTCGTTCCCCGGGCACCGCCTCCCCCGCCTTGATGAACCTGCACCATCCCAGCGGACACTTGCCTTGGGGCTGTGCCTGCACCGTTGCTCGATCTGAGCTGGTAATACACCGGTGCGAATTTGACAAGCGTTCAAGCTCACCACATTCCATAACCATAACCATAACCACTGCCGCCTGCGTAACTGTTCCGGTATGGACCAGGCGCGACGCTTGGAAGTGGTCCCTCGCGGACATGTGCATTGCACCTGCAGCTGCCCCTGGCGGCAACAGCAAAGGGCCCCATGGGACCGCAGTCGCTGAGCCCCGATGATGGAATGAGAAGTGGCCTGGATTTGGAAGGCGGCCATCGGAGGCGGGTCTGGGGCGTCAGGCCGCCGCCTCCAATCGATGAAGAGACGATCCTTGCCGAACTCGCCGACGCCTCGCTGGAACGAGACGATGTCCCCAGCGTCCCAGCTTCTTCTCCTTCACGAAACGGCTCCACCCTTTCGTCATCACATAGCTCTGGCTGCTGTTCCAGTAGGAGTACCGGAACCGCCACGGCTTCCGTTGCGGTCCTCAAAGTTCAGGAGCAAGCCCTTCTCGTTAGTTGAGGAATCGAGCGGGAAGTACTTTCTCAGCGTGCTGCTTCGGGATGACGAGGCGATTGAGCTTGCCAACGGTCGCTTGGGTGACGACCTTATCGAACATGTGTTCCCTCTCAATCGGCGGTGCAGGAGCAGCGGATGGGGCCGCGGCCAAGCTCTCTCGCGGACGCAAATCCTCGTCGTCAGAGGCGGCGATACGTCCATGAGCTCGGGCTTCAAGCGGCCGGTCAGCTTCCGCGGTCGAATCTGTGGGCTAACCAAGATCCATCTGGGGCGTCCGACTGGCCATTATTGACGTTGCCAATAGGAAAGAGGCCTCTGTGTGTTGGTGATGAGAAGTGGAAGAAGAGGGCGAAGAGGATGACGACGAGTAAGAGAAAGGATTTTGCTTACCTTTGACAATCTGGGCTTCTTCCAACTCCAAAAAAACCCTCTCTAAAATCCATGTCCCCCTCTTCTTTCTTCAACCAAAACTCAAATCGATCTTCAGATTCTGGATCTGAGGCAAACCAAACCAAAACCCAACTTCAAGGAAATGGGCCAATTGACCGCCGACCCACCTTGCTGGCTTCTTCCAGGGTGAAGATTCTGGTGAGACAGAAGAAGAAAAATCTGGGGGGGAAGAGACTGAGAGCTTCCAAGAAAGAGATGGAGCTTCAAAATTCTTGCAACAGTGACGCACGCGGTTTCTTGCTTGACCCACAAGAGGACTCGCGCACGAAACCAATCGGCGCATCTAAAATGGACGTCTCAAACACTTCGCTCCACACGCACACACGCAGACACAGACACCGCTGAAGCTGCCCTTAGTGGTGTTGACCTCTTGGTAAAAGTTAGAGTTAGCGTGAGAAAGGATAGATTAGACAACACAGACACACTCAAAAACATAGTGAGAGAGAGAGAGAAGGAGGGAGAATCATATGGTCGTGATTAGATCACAGGAGGTTGCGTCCCTGGAAGCTCTCAAGTTAGGCAAATTTTTTCTCCTCCTCCTTTTCCTGATTAACTTCTCTGTCTTGCTTTCACATAGAGAGAGGGAGAGAGACAGATTATACGTAGGGACCTCATGTATTATATCTGGTTGAGTTCATGTGAGCTTGTCCCTGTCATGTCTTGAAGATGGAGGGTGGATTGTGGTTTCTCTTGGTTATTAATCTGTTTTTGCTGTTCAAGTTTCGATTTTGTGATGAGGACCAGCGTTTTGGAGAGCACGCGCTTGTAATTGATAGCTTTGCGCAGTTTGGACTGTTTTTGGGCAACTTTCTTATAATCTCTTTCTGCATTGGCTTCATATTTAACAAAAAGAAAACAGAGCAGTAATTTGGGAAGATTAATAATTGGTTGTACTTAATCCTGGTTATACTAACTAGTGCATTAGGGTTTTGACTTCATATTTTATTGACTTTAGGCGGGACCATTCTCTTTCCTTTTCTTCTCCTCTCTTTTTCCCTCTCCCATGTCTCTACCCCTTGTGGGTGTGTGTGACTAAGTATATAGAATGATTTGACATGTAAAGCCTAAGATCCCCTGCAGATTCAGAAGCATGCTGTCATATGAAAAACCAGAGCCCATCTTGTACTTTTTAGTCAGCCCACCCTCCTATGTAGGAGTGACCCAGTTGAAATGCTCCCAATGACTGCTGCTCACAGGAATTTAATTCTTGATGAGCTAGAGCATGGACAGCATGTACCGCCCTGGTTGCGGATTGCAAAAATGTCACAGTAAATAAAAAGTGGAATTCGTGTTATATATGTCATTGTACGGTATATATTGCGAAAATGTATGAGAAGAATTTATATAAAATAACCACGGTTCTGGCAAGAGGGGGGAGGGGATTGTGGTCCTCGTGGACACATCTGTGACATGCATCAATTACTATTTAATTTATTGAGTACATATCGATGGATGGATGACTCCTTTAGGCGGGAGGAATCTACTCGGCATCACGATGGGCACATTATCATGCGATACAAGTGAAGACTATAAAAGTAAAGTTTGATAGCGTAGTATCGCAATAAGATGAGAAAAAAAAAAATATATTGTTGGTACTATATTGACTTAATTGGAAAGATTCATATTAGCTTCGCTGCACTTTTGTACTGTTCGTTTTCGA
>JAGVVM010007991.1:0-12616 GCA_019149425.1 Psidium friedrichsthalianum | reverse complement strand
TTGAAGGCTCGCGAGCTGCCTCGGCCCAGATCTGGCAGCCTCGAGCTCCCTAGGTTTGGCAGCCTCAAGGCTCACTGGCTACCTCAGCCAGATCTAGCAAGCTCGAGCTTGCCCTCCACCTTTGAGCTCGAGCTCACCCATGACTGCCGGCGTGACAAAAGGAAGAAGGAAGAAGAAGTCGCAGAAGGCAAGAGGGAAAGAAGAAGTCGCAGGAAGAAGACGAAGGAAAAAGAAAGAAAAAAATAAAAATAAAAAATATAGAATATGAAATTTAAAATAAAAAATAATTTTAAAAATTTGGATTTTTTTTCTTAAGATTAAAGTGAAATCATTTTTCAAGTGCAAATCAACACCATAAAATATTTTTCATCACATTTCACCAAACAAGGAAAAACAAATCATTTTCTGGGACGGAAAGTGAATTTCGGAAAAACGTTTTCAATGAAACAGATACACCCTCATTTTGAATGTCTTCCCTTTTCATTTGCGATTTGAGTTTGGCAGAAATGGAAAGTTGACCAATTCACGGTAGGTTTCCGGTCCAACTTAAATGGAGTTGGTAAGAGAAGAAAAGTCGATGAAGTTACAATCTCCCTTATCCGATCTATCACAACAAATATAATAATTGTCCGAAATTGAGTCGGTGCCCAAGGGCCAAGAGCGCGTTTATTTGCTTTTAAATTGTTTATATTGACGTAGTACTTACCTAAGCTTGGCCAACGTCGGCCAACAACAGCAGCATATGCCCTATTCATATGCAATGCAGGATATGATTTTTTGCCTTGAAAGAAACCCATCATCCAATGTGGAGTTCCACGTCATCAGAAAGGGAAATAAAATTAAATAAAGAGAGTAATAAGTGAAGATACTAAATTATGAATATGAGAACAAAAAATATTATGGTTATGGATTTCCACTTCCACTTAAGAATGAAATTTTACGAAGAAAAAGTGATAATGATTCAAATGATCATTGAACTTTAACTCAGTGTGTGATGTGATCTTTGAAATTTTATTTGTTCAATTTAGTTTATAAACTTTAACCCAGTGTGCAATGTGGTCCAAAACTTTTAATTTATTCAATTTGATCCCTGAATTTTTTGTACATATTTACCTTAGTCCTAGAACTTTGAATATTTTTTTTTATATAATTTTGGATTAAGTTAAATATGTACCGAAATTTCAAAGACCATATTAGATAAATTAAAAATTCGGAGATCACAATGCATGTTGGGCTAAAGTTTTAACGACTAAATTGAACAAATTGGAAATTTAGAGACCATATTACATATTGGATCAAAATTTAGGAATCATTTATGTTATTTTTTTTTTCAAAAAAAAATATTCCTCTAACCTTGTCCACATGATAAAGGCAATTTGGATCACTGCACAAACCTGAAATGAAGTTCTCTATCACTTTACCTACCCCCGAGAAGGAAAGACAAGTGGTGGTTGGTGGTGATGAACACGATAGCGACCACCCTTTGCGCTCTCTCTCTCTCTCTCTCTCTCAATTAAGACAAACAATGTCGTGTCACAATTGCAAATTTCCTAAGACAAACAATTTCGCTGGCATCAGCTTGATTCAAGAGTTGGTGAGTCGTTCTCTATTCCTTGAATCTCTCATAGTCAATTGTGGAACGAACAAACAATGACACGATCGTCTGGAACAAGCTAAGGCACCATCGAACATCATAGTTCGGAAGTACATTACCAACGACCTTATCTACTGTCGTCAATACATGCATATATCGGCACCAAATTCAGCACGGCTGGCACTAGAAAAACCTCGGGCATCGGTGAGCAAACATAAGGATCGTTGACAAGCGATGCTGGATTTAAAAAAGAAGAATCAAGAGGAAGTTATGCAAAATGTCATTAATTTCGGGGGAAGTAGATACAGTCACATTCTTATTAACTAGGTAATGGTGCCATACCCCTGCTTCATGAATTCGAGAAAACTAGACTTAGGCTTCGTTTGTTTGGTGAAAAATAGATGTATAGGAAAACATTTTCCAAAAAAAAAATTCACTTGTATTGCCTTGAAAAATTGAATAAATAGAAAATAATTTCATCATTAATGAAAACTTTTAGACTTATATTATTGTCGACAATGAAAGCATTTTTCATTGCTTAATTATTCCAAGCAATACAAATAATGATTTTTAGGAAAATATTTTCTAAATCATTTATTTTTTGCAAAACAAATAGAGTTGAGGGTGTGCTTGTTTGAATGAAAGTATTTTTCGAAAATTTTGAATTTTCACCCATTTAGTTGCCGAAAATGACAAGTCAATTGAAAACACTTTCAGTAAATGAATATATTCATGCATAAAATTAGGAAAGTGAATTTCCTAATATGAAGATGTCAAAACACTTTTGGAATTGCTTCTCTCAATTTTTTAATATTTAATTCTAATAGTTTATTATGTTTTCTTTTCTTTTCTTTTTTCGTATATATTTTATTTTTAATTCTTTCCTTTCCCTTGGCCAATCACGGGGCCTTGTCGGCCTGTGCTTGTGGCGAGGTGAGCTCGGGTGAATCTGGTAAGCTTGAACTCACTAACGAGGTAGAAGAAAAAAATAAATAAAAAATAATTTAAAATTTTGATTTTTTTTTGTGGCTTCAAATAAAATTATTAGATTGAAATCAATTTTTGAAAATAAGAACCTAACACGGAAAAGCGTTTTCGGTCACATATCACTAAATAAAGAAAAAAAAACCATTTTTTGAAAAATAATTTTTTAAAATAATTTTAATTTTTTATAAGATTTTTCGTGAAATAAATGCATCCTTAATTATGGCACAATCACGGAATGTCGGGCACAACAATCTCCATGATGCCGACCCGTAACCACGGAAGCAATTCAATGAATTTTAAAAGGAGAATTCCCCACGACAATATCAAATCAATAAAGTTGCTTATTTGCATTATTTTTCTTGCAAAATTTACTTCCTTGTAATTTCAGTTCATGCATTCTTCCTTTCATTTTCACTTTAAAAGTCATCAAACAATTTCTTATCCAGAATAATCACAAAATCCATTTCCAAAAAAGATCCAAGAATCAACTTTTTGGTGAAACGTTTTTCCTACGTGGTTGGACTCCCATTTCTGATGAAACATATTCCTTTGATAATGATGTTTGTATAGCGTTCAAAGGTTAATTCTATAAGGGACTGTCCGAGACATGTAACTCGCAAATTATATTTGGGGTGCCTTGTGTAGTAGTGGAATAGTAGGGATATGGGAAAATTACTAAAAAAGTCCTAAACCTATTAAATTTGTACCAATTCAATCTTAATTTTTTTGCCTAATTTTTTTGGCCAATGGGTGGGCAAACATAAGGATGTCTTCTAGTTTGGACATTTTGCATTTATGTCAGTTTAATCAATCCAGCCAATTTTAGCCTAAAGTCGCTGACGCGACATTGACGTAGCACGACTGACATTGTCGTGGACAATTTACAATAATATTTTTATTCTTTGTTTTCTTTCCTTTTTCCTTTTCTTCATCTTTTTTTTCCCTTTCTTCCTTCCTTCCTTCTTCCTCCTACTAGTGGCAATTGGCTAGAGGGGAGGGCCGATCAGGTCGACCTCGTGGGCCACTAGCGAAGGCGAACTTTGTTGGTCCCTAAAGAGGCGACTTACTGGCCCTCGCCTTTGGCCGGAGAAGGAATGTAAGTAAAAAAAAAAGTGAAAGAAAGAAAAGAAGAAATCCAAAAAATATTAAAATATTTAAAAATATTGTCCACGTCAGCATCGACCACGCTATGTCAGTGATTTCTGGCTGGACGAACTAAATTAACACTATGGGCACTATGGGTGAGTAGTTCTCAATCTGGTCTCATTCCCGGGTGATCCGATGAAACCGGTAGATTATCCAACAATCGAGGAAGACGAACACCAAATGAAGTAACAAGCCTAATTTCTCGTGAATCCTTTTGATGTTTGTTTGGAACTGTTAGTCTAGAAGTCGCTCTTATCATCCCCAATTCAGCATCCAAAAACCTAATCTCCTCATGGCAATCGCTCCAGCCCTCTCACCAACATAATGAAGAAGATGCGCTGAACCACACCCTGACAAGACGAGTTTTAGCTCCCCCCCCCCCCCCCCCCCCCAAAAAAAAAGTGAAACGAATAGGTGAAGGCGATAGAGAAGGCATGCGAGTCTAAGGGCGCGCATGACAACGTTTCTATTTCTCTGTTTCTGTTCCAAACCTATGTTCCAAACCTATTTCTAAAATAGGTTTGGAACAGAAACTCGTTGGCAACGCAAATCTGTTTTTCTATTTCTAAAATAAAAATCTGTTCCAGAAATAGATTTTGGCCCAAAATCAGAAACAAAATTTTTTTGTTTTTGGTAGAAATAGAAAAATCTATTCTGTTCCAGAAATTATTTCTGAAACAGAATGGTTGTCATGCGCGCCCTCAGAGAGTCCATGAGAAGAAGAGGGCTGGAAAAGAAAGAACAAAAATATTAGGGTTATGTTTAACATATTAAAAAAAATTAAATTGACCTATCCGGGGTCATGTGTCTCTTGGAACCAGGAGCCAGACCACCTGGCCACCGGTTCCAATTTTAAGGACCAAAAATCAGACCACTGCCTTCTAGAATTGAGAACTGGACCACCGATCCAATCCAGTTCAGGCTGTTTTCGATTTTATTGGTCCGACTTGCTCACCCTAATTGCTCACCCCTAATTAGCACTAAGGCAAAAGGCTACATTCATTTGGCCAAAAAAAAAAGAAGACTAAATTGACATGATAATAATAAAATTTAGATTTTTTTGTGTAATTCTCCCATGGGGTATAGACACCATTATTGTGTCTCATATTTGGTTAATGCATTTTTATTTCCAAGGGAGATTGGCCGAGGCTAGATTTTTATCCTTAACAGTTCTCGTAACTTTAAAGTGGAGTTATATGGTGGTTGTGGGAGAAACTTGTTACTTCAAGTGTAAACCTATTTTACGAATGTCAATTCATTCCTAAATTTTTTAATTTATCGATATAGTCTTGAATCTTTGCATGAAATTCCAATGCAGTTCTTTCGGCCAATTGCTACTGGAAATCGTTGATGCAATGATCCACAATTTGTCCATGTTTGCGTGCTACGTAGGACTACTATAGTGATGTTTAGTGGCTATGCTAGAAGGGTTATATTGAAATTTCGTGCAAATGTTTAGGACTACATTGTTAAAATTGAATACACACACAATAGGTTTAGAATTAATTGGGTGATTGCCCTGCAATTGTGGACCCTCTTGATGAGATTGCCTTCGCAAGCAAAGAAGTAAGGGGCCACTAGCTTTGGATTTATATTGGTAAAATCATATGAATACTTGTTAAAATTGTGATTAATATAAGTCCCATTAAATTTGCCGTCATTTAGGCTCCGTTTGTTTCACAAAAAATATTTTTTTGAAAAAATTTCCCCAATTTTTGGTTTTTCGGGGGTGAAAAATGAATAATCAATGGAAAATATTTTTGGTCAACGAACAAAAACTTCTAAATCCATTTTTTAGAAACGAAAATCATTTTCCCCATCTCTTGCGATGTTACTGTCGCGACCCTAAAAAAAAATTACATCTGTGAAATTTCAAGTTAACGGATTGCCAGATTAATTAAATTAACTAACCTAGTTCGAGCTCTCCCAAGCTCTACCGAATCGCAACTTAGGTTCAATATTTAACATACAAAGATTTTCAATAGGAGTCGCCACTAATCATTTTTTGGTAGGTTGATTAGAAACCTAAGTAAATTAGCGGGAGAATTAAATTACTTCTACGAACCAGAGACTATGAGTTCGGAGACTTGGTTACACTAATTAATTCAAACTAATGCTCTTTCGGTACCTTAATTCCATGGATATCCTAATTTGGCAACTTATACTTGGTTTACTCCTAAGGCTCTAGTGAGATGTTTTTTTTTGTATTCTCACTTTTTATATGGAATGTATGGATGGTAATGAGTGCATGGATAAGCAAAACATGAATATGCAAATAAAGACACATGAACGTATACATGCGAACACGCACATGCAATCATGAATATGCGGTATGGATATACAAATACGACATGCAAACGTAAATGTAAGTTACATGTGAACGTGGACACGCAAATACGGCATACAAACGTGGATATACAAATACAGTACACAAACGCAAACATGTGGATGCGATATACTAACGCGGACATGCAGATGCGATATACGTACATGGACATGCGTATGTAGGTATACGAATACGGACAGGCGGATACAAATACATGCGAATACGATTATGCGGATTTCGAAGACGTACGAATACGACATGCAGATTCGAAGACGTACGAATACGTCATGCGGATACGAAGACACACGAATACAATATGCGAACGAGACATACGTATGTGGACGTACGAACGCAACATGCGTACATGGATATGCGAATGTAACATGTGTACGCGAATAATGCATACATGGACATGCGTACACGACATGTGAATGCGGACATGCGGACGCGACACGCGAATAAATCATCAAAAATAGGATTGACTAGTCGAAATGACTCGCTTCCTAATTTTTGAGATTTTCCGAATTTTCTGAAATTTCTCAAGACAATTCGCCTATAACGGGCAAAATTGTCATTTTAAAAAGATCAAGAAGGAAAATCATCAAAAATAGGATTGGCCGGTTGAAATGGCTCGTTTTCTAATTTTTAGGATATTTTTCTTTTGAATTTTTTTGATGAATATGCATTAATTAATGACAATACGAATACGACGTACGTATGTGACATGCGAATACGATATGCATATGTGTATATGTGAATACGACGTACGTATGTGACATGCGTATGTGACATACGAATACGACATACGTATCACAAAACCAGTCAACAAAATACATGAGATCTTTACACTACCAAGTAGAAGACAGAGCCTACTGCGATCTGGGGTTCGGATCGAAAAATACAGAAAATTACCACACAAATACGTATGCGGCATGGCACAATATGCATGAGCTATACTATATGAAATTCGCATGAATGATATTTTTTGGTATTTTCAAATTAAATAAGACCGACAATGTAAAACATTCTGAATATAAACGCAATATTAAAAGATGCGATATTAAAAACAATATATAAAGATAACCATTAAAAATTCCCTGAAGTTGAAATATGGAATGAGCTAATAATTTCTGTGCAGTGTTACGATCTTCAGCAGGTGATTCGGCTTACCGATTCTGGTATTTGATAATGTAGAAACCAAAACGTATAAAATAGAGTACAGAAAGTAGTAAATGAAGAACCTCCAGTAGGTGGCTCGGCGTGCCAATTTTGGAGTTCAATGGTGTATAAATCAAAATGCATAAAATAGAGTACATAAAGCAGTAAATAAAGAACCTCCAACAGGTGGCTCGGCCCACCGATTCTGGGGTTTGATAATATGGAAATTAAACTGTAGAAAATAGAGTACAGAAAGTAGTAAATAAAGAACCTCCAGCAGGTGGCTCGGCCCACTAATTCTGGGGTTCGATGGTATGGAAATTAAAATACAAAAGATGGAATACATGAGATCTTTACACCATTAAGCAGGGGGCAGAGCCTACCGCAATCTGAGGTTCGGATCAATGAAAATATGCAATATAAAAAGCAGTAAATAAATATAAGCATTAAAATTCTCTGAAGCCGGAAAGAGGGAGTGAATTAATGACTTTTGTGCAGTGTTATGACCTCCAGCATGGGGCTCGACCTTCCAATTTTGGAGTTTGATAATGAGAAAATCAAAATACAAAAGATGGAATATAAAAGATCTTTACACTATCAAGTAAGGGGCAAAGCCTACCGCAATCTGGGGTTCGGATTTTTTAAGCGATAAATGCAGAAAATTGCAATACAAGTACGACATGTACATACAATGACATATAAGTACGACATGACATAATCGAAATTTAGATCAATCCATTCGAGTAACGAAATTCTCGAAGATTTTAATGGTTAAGATCGTTACCTGATTTGATGGATTTGATTGTCGAATTCAGATCTCGTATCACCTTGTGGATTAAGATTGCAGCTCGAATGATGGGGATGAACTTGTGACTTGTGTTGATTGTTGAAGAAATTGATGATAGTAACATCTAATTTTAAATTCCCACCATCTTCAAGATTCTCTTTTGGAAGAGAATTCTCTCTCTCTCTCTCTCTCTCTCTCTCTCTCTCTCTCTCTCTCTCTCTGATTTTTTTTCTTTCTCTCTAATTTTTTTTCAATCTCTCAAAACTCTTTCAAACATTCAAAATTTTCTCTCCAAAAAATCCCCTCTTCCAAGCTCCCTTCTTCCTCCTTTTATAGCCCACTTATCTATCTTCTATTCTAATTTATCCACTAACTCTTCTTCATCTCCACCTTCCCTTCTCTATTCTTATCTTATTTTCTCCATGTCCTATTCTCCATATTCTCTTCTCTGTTCTAATTTCTCCACTAACTCTTCTTTTAGTTATTTACAAAATAATCCATTAAGTGTTAGGTATTTACACTCTAGTCCTTGAGATTTTAAGTATTTGCAATTCAGTCACTGGAGAAATATTTTTTTAAGTCCAAATCTCCACAAAATTTTCAACGCACCTCCTCTATGCTTGGTCGAAATTCACCTCATGTCTAGTTCAATCGCTTGTCAAATTTAAGCTCCTTTCTTGCCACTGAAAAATGTAAAATTCAACTAAGGCCCTTTTACAAAATTGAGTTATTCTGGGTACAATTAGGCCAAGATGAAAATTTAGACTATTAGAGAATAATGCCACAACTCCTAAAAGTGAAAAAATAAAAATAAAATGACTCAAATTGGATTTTTTTAGGCCCAATTCGAGATTATACTAGTGAAGGAACACATGACCCGGAATTGTATTTTTCAAATTTACGATGGGCAACATGAAAAGGGATCTAAAAGAAAAATATTGACTATTTTTGTGTATTTTTTTGGCCTCAAATGTTATTATTCCCGAATTTTCAAGTATTTTTTGTATTTTTTTGAAAAATATTAAAAAATACGAGAAAAATGAAAAACTAATTTTTGTTTAAAATTGGTTCCTTAGACTTGGCCAAGGCTTCCAAAGTTGATCGTGTAATTTTATGAATTTTTATGAATTTTATATTAATTTTTTAAAGAGAAAATGTGATTAAAAATCAAGTGTCAACGGCTGCTTCTTCCTATCTTCTCGTCTCTAGAGCCTCATTTCCTATTATCCCTCTCCTCATTGCCTCTCTCTCCTCCATCGCCGACTCTCCTCTCGAGAGAGAATCCCCTCCACCACTAAACCTACCCTCGCTCCAACTGATTCTTTCTCTCCCTTGCTTTGTGCCTCCCACTTTGATGCCAATTTTGTCCTCCAACCCCTAATGCTTGCCCTCGATTTTCCCTGTAGGAAGATCGTGGTTCAAGCTTTTCTCATTCAACCTTGCCTTGCCGACTTCGTTGGATATGAAAACCCTAAGCACGTTGAGCTCGATGGCCTCCTCTCTGTTCTCCCCTGACATACACCTTGCGATAGCCTGAAAATAAAGCCCAAACCTCCACGAGCTTGCCAAATCTGGCCTCAGCCTTGAGAAGGGCTGAGTTTGAGGCAATGAGGTGAGTGCTTGCTAGTTCTAGCCTTAGCCTGGGGTGGTGGTGATGGGGATGATTCGAAGTAAGGTATTGCGACCCTCGTCCGATTAGGATCTAAGGAGTTTAGAGATGATTATCGAAGTTTAGGGATCTGATGCGATTCATAGATCAATTTGGACTCTCCCAGGTCCTCACCTCACGTGATAGAATGATTTAAGAATCAAATTCGACCTTAGGTGCAGTCATGTGACATGTGCATAGGTATACATGCTTTCGGAATTGTCACCGATCTTTGGAGAAGGTAGAATTCAACCTTAGATATGGTCATGTGACATGTGCTTAAATGTACGTGCATTCGGAGTCGCCACCAATCTTTGAGGGTGGTTCATGTTCTTCTTACTCAACCTTGCCTAACTGACTTCACCGGAGTTACAAATCTAAGCACGCTGAGCTCGATGGCCTCCTCCCCAGTCTTGCCTGATGTACGCCCTACAATAGCCTAAAAATCAAGCTAAAACCTCTACGAGCTCACTAGATCTGGCCTCGGCTTGAGCAAGGTTGAGCTCAAGGTGATGAGGCGAGCGCTCGACAAATTTGGCCTTAGCTTGAGACGGCACTGATGGGGACAATTTGAAGGAAGGAGTCGTGACTCTCGTTCGATTAAGATTTGAGGAGGTTATGGGTGATTATCAAAGTCTAGGGATCCAATGCGATCTGTAAATCAGTTTGGACTCTCTCGAGTCCTCACCTCGCACGACAGCGGGATTGAAGTTTTTAATTCTACCTTAGGTGCGGTCGTGTGACATGTGTATAGGTGTACATACTTTTGGAGTTGCCACTGATCTTTGAAGAGAGTAGATCGAAAATCTTGTCCAGTGGTCGGAGCAGATATATAACTCTAATGGAACCAGAAATTTGAGATCGAGGACTAAGTTATGCCAATGTCACCATTGACGCCCTTTCGGTACCTAAATTGAATGATTTTTCTAACTAAGATTTCATGCAGATGAACGGAAGCAAGGAAATCTTAAAATCTAGGAGTTTATGCAGATGCGTCTAGCCTATCGATTACAACTAGTAAAGATACGTGCGGAAATCAAGAAACCATGAACATGCGGATAAATTGTATCAAATCAATACATGATATCTCTAGTAAAGCTCTAAAAATCTAGAGAATGGATGTTTGGAGATTTAAAAGAAGTTTGGGGTTATTTGAAAACCATTTGCCTAAAGGGAAAGAATCATAATTTTTGAAAGATCAGGAGACAATTTTCCCAGAAAGAAAAATTACCAATTTTGAAGGGATTAGGAATCCAAAGCATCAAAATAGGATTGGTCAGTTGAATGTGACCATTTCCTAATTTCCAAGATTTTTCAGGATTTTCCTAGATTTTTAGGAACGATTTGCCCATGAGGGGAAAAATCATCATTTCGGAAAGAAAAGGAAGGCAAAATCATCAAGATTGGGTTGGCTAGTTGAATAGATTATAGACCCATTTCTCAATTTTTGTGATTTTCTAGAATTTTCAGAAATTTTTCGAGACAATTTACCTAAAAGGGGAAAAATCATCATTTTGGAAAGAATGAGGAAAAAATTATCAAAAATAGAATTGGCCAGTTAAAATGACCTATTTCCTAATTTTTAGAATTTTTTTAATCAATTTTTTTTAATTTTTAATCATTTTCTAATTTTTTTAATTATTTTTATCAATTTGAGGGACCAGGTAGGTCAACCCAGCCCAGACTGAAAGGGTCCAGAGCGACCTACACTAACATGGTCCAGAGCGACCTTCCTGGAACGGTATAAGCAATGGAACAGATTTTTCAACACGAAATTGAAATCGTGAGATCGACACTAGATATAAACCGAGGCCTGTGTCCAACACAGTTAGTTTCCTTAAAACAGATTCGTTCCCTCAACTCTGTGCTTGAGGTTGTAACGACCGTAATGCAAAATTGGGCTAGTCGCGAGACCCATTTTTCTGGTCCGTATTCGTGTACGCAGGTCGTGCGTACGCGCCCCTCGTCGAACCTTCGTTGAGGCCCGAGATTTGCACCCCCCTGCGCCTGTGCGCGAGGCATATATAAAGCACTTGAAAGCCTTCTTTCTTTCCAATGTGGGACTAGTGTTTCCCACTTCCAACTCAAGGATGCTCTTTGAGAAACAATTTCTCATTCACCCATCAAAACACACCATATTTCCAACAAAAACCTCGGCGAAAACTCCTGATTTCAATACAGATTGAATCCTAACCACCTCCCCATATCAACATACTTCGATTTGAACTAAAAATGAGGCCTAAAACTAGTCACTCATAGCTCGGCCGAATCACGCCATAGCCAAAGCTTCTCCCTGGCCATTTCTAACGTTGAATGAGCTAACTAAGCATCACATAGCATAACAGGAGACCGCAGAAACTTACCCATCGATCACAGGGGCTGAGAGAGCCGTGAAGTGGCTTCGCACGCTTGAGGTAGATTTGGAAAGTTTATGAGGTCGACTCGGGGTGTGTATGCAATGAAAACACAAACAAAAGGTAGGGACGTGATCAGGAGGATTTCTAGATGAAAACGAACTATGTTTTGCGAAGAATCATGAGGGAGACGAAGATCCACCATGGACGGAGCTTCGAGAGCTCGTCCATGGCAGATGCTCGGTGAGTTTGAGATGGTGCGGCGGCTTCGTTTGGGCCTCACAATGCTCGGAGTGACGGCAATTTGCCTCGAGTCTCCTTGGTTCGATGGGAATCCGAGCTTGATGCTCTTTGGGTTCAGAGCTCCTATGGAGGAAGAACAGCCCTCTCTCCCCCACTTTCTCTATCTCCCGATCTCTCTCTGAACATTCTAGGATGCCTCTCCTAACTGAATGAACTTTTTCTTTTTTCTTTTTTCCGTTCAAAAATCCAATGGGAATATGTTGTAACCAATTTTCGCCCTTGGCCGTGTGCGAATGAAATTTCAAGAATGAGCTCACGTGCTCGACGCCAGAATCATGTGCCGTTAGGCATGTCGGTGTCGGGCGAAGTCTGG
>JAGVVM010007990.1:0-17621 GCA_019149425.1 Psidium friedrichsthalianum | reverse complement strand
AAGTTGTATATTTTAGACTGAAAAACAATTGCGGCAAAAGCTGAAGGGTCCACCAGGCCCACCAATAGTGCAGGCGACAGTAAAAAGAGAAGGTTCAAGAAAAAAAAGTAATCATTTTGCAGTAACTTTGAGAAACTCGTTCTGTTTTGGTTATTACAGCAAGATGAAATAGAGAGCACAAAGGTGAAGAAAGGGCATCTGAGTCTTATTCTTCTGTTTTCACCTCCTGAAGCCCATTGACTGACTTGAACAGTTGAGCAGAGCCTAAAGTTACATGACCTGCAGATAATTCATCAAAAAGGAGCTAAAGCACATGCTTCTTTGTCATAATGGTTGCAAGAAGCCGTCGGTGATTGCTATGATTCAGCAAAATTTGTTAGTTGGTCCTTCAGATTGTTCATTAACGTTTTCATGGTCAATTGCTGTTGGGGAAATCTCTGTGATTCTCTCTTTTTGGGGCTTTGCTTTAGGTAAAACCTATGATTCCCAGATGCGTCAAATCGCGTGTGCTTTTCCCAAATGGGCCATATCGATATCTCTTCTACTGTGTCTAGCTTTTGTCCATTTTCGAGTGTGAACATGGATGGCCATTTATGATACTCCTCCAGGACAATATCTCCTCTTGCTCTTCAAGATTTCCTGAGAGCCCTCCTTGCCGTTTGCCAAAGTCTACCGGAAGATTTCCTGCTGAAGTGACAGGCAGATATGGCTGATTTGCCATCTTCTTGACCATATCCGCAAAGTTTCTCCTTTTCGCCACCACATCACACCAATCACAGTCTTAGCACATGATGCAGTGGCACAGCAATATTAGTGCAAGCAAGAACAGTGGCTCTTCGTGTGGATGAAGGAGATATAAAGCTAGGAATTTTCAGCTAATTGTCAGGGAAACATTGCAGCTTTGTTATGGAGAACTTGAATTGGATCTCTGATTGGTCAGGAGAAGCAGATTGGGTTCATTCTGATGAACAAATGA
Source organism: Psidium friedrichsthalianum (assembly GCA_019149425.1). NCBI lineage: Eukaryota > Viridiplantae > Streptophyta > Magnoliopsida > Myrtales > Myrtaceae > Psidium > Psidium friedrichsthalianum. The sequence goes on along the minus strand of JAGVVM010007990.1, from coordinate 16,645 downwards.
ACACGGGTGCGTACCCGATACCATCTCAAGCGGCCGTGTTGGATCCAATTCAAGTATGCAATGAGAACTGTCCGTGGTTGATCCCCATCGAAGGAGGAGTCGAAGTAGATGACAGAGCGACGAGTGCAAGTGCGAGCGCAAGCGCAAGCGTTTCCAAGAGCCACAGCCAAGCCGAGAAAAGGCGCAGAGACAGAATCAATGCGCAGCTTGCCTCTTTGAGGAAGCTCATTCCCAAGTCTGAGAAGGTTTATCTCTCTCTCTCTCTCTCTCTCTCTCTCTCTCTCTCTCTCTCTCGCAAAAACACACACTCACTGAATTGATGCAAGAGATCAGAAAGCAAGATGCATTGTCCAAGTAATTTTTGTCTGTTTCTTCGCTGTTCTTTGATCCGTCTAGTTCATAATACGTAGTGTCCATCAATGATCGATGTTTATACCTGAACAAAGTTAATCACCACTTAACGCTAGGGCAGTTTCCAGCCCAATCTCGAAGTCGACCCAACTTCTCAAGTCAGGAACTTTCGGGGGCCTAACTCGAGCCAATTTAGACCCATCTTCGTTACAATCAAATTGAGTGAAATCTTGAATCAACCGTTCGTCCTTAATTTAGGGCCATTTTGCTGGTTCGATCCATCACAGATCAACTGAATCATTACTCATAAGTTGGTGCTAAATCGAAGCTGAAGGGGCTATGTTTGAATCATTTATTTGCGTTACATTGTTTGATATTGTGTGCAGATGGACAAGGCAGCTCTTCTAGCAAGTGTGATCGACCACGTCAAAGACCTGAAGCGAAAGGCCTCCGACATCAGCAAGTCCCTCACCATCCTGCCGTCCGAGGTCGACGAAGTGACCATCGATTGCGACGACCCCAAACCCAACAAGGACGACCCCGGCGTCGTCGCCCCCATCCGGGTCTCCATCTGCTGCGACGACCGGCCCGAGCTGCTGTCGGAGCTGACCCGGGTCATCAAGGGCCTGAAGCTGACCACTGTCAAGGCCGAGGTGGCCTCCGTGGGCGGCCGAATCAAGAGCGTCCTTGTCCTGTGCGGCGGCGACAACGGCAATGGAGGCGGCGGGGATCAAGGAGCGTGCTTGAGCTCGCTTAAACAGTCGCTAAAAGTGGTGGTGAGCAGGATTGCCTGTTCTTCGATGGCCTCAAACTGTCGCATCAGAAGCAAGAGGCAGAGATTTTTCTTGCCTTGTCAGAGTCCATTGCCATGATCACATGCTACGGTAATCTGATCTATGACGGACTTTGATGGTATTGATATTCTGTTGTATATATATTTGCATGTGAATTTGGGATGTCATCTAATTAATAATTTGTAGCAAGATCATTTTTTTCTTCTTCAAACCAAGATAGAAAGGAAAAACAGATCTTCAACAGATACATTTTGCTGGGACATGAGCGGCCGAAAATGCAATTAAAGGTAAAGGTAAAGATAAGATCGGCCGCATTGGCATAAATTCAACATCCCATCAATCAAGAAAAGTTTTGAAATCGTGATTTGGTCGTCCTTTTAGCTAATATCAAGGAATCAATCTGGAACATGTTCTTTATGCTATCTCTGCCACACTTCTGTTCAAAGATCAACAGTAGAAGCTTCCGGGTAGATTGGGGCATGTCTTGCTACGAACGTGCCGAGAATTCTTTCTTTTTCGTTTGATGCGTCCGAGTTCCCGACACTCTATTGATATGGAAAAAGAAAGGATATGTTTAATAGAAATCCTAAAATTTGTCAAGAAGATGCAATATTTTGAGTTTTAAAACTTTCAAAAAAGTATAATCAAATTCTAAAATTTATCAAATTGATGCAATCAAGTTCCTCTTTCTTTCTCCTAGGGGCATTGACGTCATTTTAGTCCAAATTTGAACATGATTATTAATTAAATAAGTTCGAAAAAAATAAATTGAAAAAAAAAAAAACAGCCCTCAACCCCACTACTGCTACAAGGGCCAATGATGATGGGACAAGGGTTGGCCGGCAACTTTGGCTAGTCGTAGGCGAGGGTCGCCGGTCCTCACGTAGATTGGGACGAGGGTTGCCATTTTCTAGGTCGCTGCCTAGCCCCATCCTAGCTAATGGCTGCCCTCGGCCCAATTTGGGCCTATTGTCTACAGTCGGCCAGGGTTGCCGGCAGCCCCAGGCGATGATCGGTCCCCTTAAAATTTTAGCCGCATTGGTGTCACGTAAGAGAGAATGTAATTAAAAAAATCGCGTCACCAATTTTCATTAGCAAAACTGGACGAAATTAACTAAAGGACAATAATTTGATAAGTTTGAAAACTTGATAGCACTAAAATTTTTTTAAGACTTTTAGTGCAATATCCTCGAAAAGAAATGAAACGCTTGAGGATAGTAAAAGTCGATCCTAAGCCTAAAATATGAAAAGCCCGCTTTGGCCCGAAAGGGGTAACAAGGGACGTTGTCCGAACCAATGATGCTACATCGATCTAGGGGCAAAGCTATCGATCCCAAACTCAATTAACTTAATTTAATGGGATACTCCATGAATTTGTTGAAACAAGGTCTCTAAACTAAAACGGCACACTTCATTAACTTACTTACTAGTGCTTGGGCACACGACATGCACGCATATGGTATTTGGTGATTAGCGAGCGATGTAAAAAAAAAAAAAACACACACTCACGTTTAAGAGAAAATACGCGGTTGTCCGATAGAATAGATAAAGTGATAATATCCGTATCGAGTTATCAAACTTACTAGATAACCATCATCGCATTTTGATGTATGCTTAATTATGAAAAACAAAACGAAAAAGCAAACGGCTCGTATCCAGAAGAAGATTAGGATGATAATGATAGGCCAAAACCCAACTTAAGAGACATGGGACAAGCGATGTGTAATTGCCGTTAGCATTAAGCAATCCTAGGAGAAGCCGTTACTAAATGGGAATCAGTTGAAATTTGGAGCAAGTTCAATTAACTCCTTTTCACACCCCTCCCCAAATAATCTCTCACCAAATCCCAGCTCCCAACTCTCTCTCTCTCTCTCTCTCTCACACTCACTCACGTATGCAAAGAACAGGGCAAGATTTATGATGATGATGATGATGATGATGCAATCAATTGTGGGGTTTTGGGGGGGTGGAGGAAGAGGAAGGGAACCGAAACAGAAACAGAAATAGGAACAGAAACAAACGCTTTTCTTGTTGCGACTCATGAAGTGGTTATGTCAAAGGTTTGGCGGTTTCATGGTTCTTTCCTCCTCCCCGCAACAACCCCTCCTTTCCCTCGACGGTTAACAACCTTCCTTAAATCCATCATCCATCCCCCACCCTCGCCACCCTAACCCAACAATCCCCATCCCTCAGACACCCCCCCACCACCACCACTCCTCTCCCCACACTTCAAACCTTTGATTCCCCAGCCGGGCAGAAATGAAAGTCGCCAGCGTCGACGGCGCCGACCGAGTGAAGGGCTCCTGGAGCCCGCTGGAGGACGACACGCTGAGGAAGCTCGTCGAGCAGCACGGACCCCGCAACTGGTCCCTCATCAGCACCGGCATCCCCGGCCGCTCGGGAAAGTCCTGCCGCCTCCGCTGGTGCAACCAGCTCAGCCCCACGGTGCAGCACCGGCCCTTCACCCCGCTGGAGGACGCCACCATCCTCGAGGCGCACAAGGTCCACGGCAACAAGTGGGCCACCATCGCCCGCCTCCTGCCCGGCCGGACCGACAACGCGATAAAGAACCACTGGAACTCGACGCTACGCAGGAGACGCTCCGGCGAGCGGTCGTCCTTGTCCTCCGAGTCCAACTCCGAGAAGCACCACCTAAGCCACGACACCGGGGCCGAGTCCGAGACGGACTTGGAGATCAAGAGGCAATGCCTGCGGGTTCTGCCCGACGAGAGCAGTCGTGATGGAGTTGTGAGGCCAAAGGGGCCGAGGACGTTCCTCACTCTCTCTCCGCCGGGAGAGAGCGACACAGCTGCACGGGAAGGCGAGAAGGCAGCACCGAATCACGACGACGGAGATCAAAGACCAGCGTTGAAGCGAAATGGGGACGCGGAGGGCACAGCAGCGGCAGCGATGGATGATAGTTGCTTGGTGATGATCATGAAGCGCATGATCGCGGAGGAGGTTAGGAAATACATTGATACGACGTGCGCACAACAAGGACTTTTACCAGGAGCGCACCAGCCGGAATCTTCATCGACCGCAAAAGACCCGTGAAGTCGTCATTTTGGTTTTTCTTAGCCACCGGCTCTAGCGTTTTGGGTCATTTCCTTTTTGGTTCGCTTTGGTTAATTAGGAATAACATGGACATAATAACATGCTTTGAGAGTTCACCGGGGTCTCTGATGTGTTTCTCTCCATTTGCAAAGAACAGATGAGGCAGGCTCATAGCGAACTTATGAACTTCATCGAGTGAAGGTTGGAGGCAACAACTCTGTGCATGTATGCTACATTTTCCACGCTGAATCTTCTTCAATGTAAATAGCGATCCTCAGGGAACTGAGGAGCCTGTGTGCAAGCACCGAGAAGGCCCATAAAACCGATCGGACTGGTGTAAAAAGAAGAACAGTACTCACAATTTATAGAGAGACGGACGATGCTGCAACCGCTTGTAAATAGCCTTTTCGATGTCCGAACAGATTTGTGCAAGATGTGAGGGGTGATGGAACACGAAAAATTGGGACTCGGATCAATATAATTATAGATACAGATTGAAGGTGATCAACCATCTTGAGCCTACTGAACTATAAATGTCCATGCCTCGCAAGACGGCATTGGCTGCTTTGGTCACCGGATGAAGACGGTTCGGAATTCCCCATAAATTGATGCCTTCCCTCTGATCGAGTAAACCAAGTACAATCTCCAAGCGTCAGCCTAATGATGCTTTAAAATGGATGAACATGGGCCGGTTGGGCAGTTCCAAGAACAACACCCGGAAGGCTTGAATGGCGTAAAATCATCCACAGAAAGGAAACCAGAACCAAAACCAGCTTCCTCTGGAACAAGCTGGTCCCGGAACCACAGGTTCAAGGTGAATTTCAGCTCTCGGATTCCTTCATGTTTTACAATTACAAGAGATCCTCTCTGCTCTTAAGAGAAAATTGCGAAAAACAAATTACCCTGTTAAGAGCAAAACCAAAGCTTCTGTAGAAAAACCAAAGGAAGAAAGTTAATATCTTCTGCAGCATAACAACTGCTGATGACTACACAAGGATGGTTATCAAAGGGAGAATGAGAATCGGCAAGTCCTCATGTGACAAGGTTAAAGGGACTATCGAAAGATTTTGAAAGTTCACTTTGACAAGTGACATTCGTGCGTTGAAGCTCAATACTAGAAAACTGCCTGCTCTTAGGCTGGCTCAAGTGTCTTGGAAATGAGAACCAGACCAGTTCACCTGAAACCAGCTTGCGACCAGACCAAACAGGCTGATTACAACTGGTTCTTGGATTGAACAGGCCCGATTACATCAATAACTGAGGATTAAGGCACATGGAATGGAGGGCTGCCGTTCATATAGCTCATTCACGGAAACAAAACAAGAATAAAAGACAGGGAAGTTGATTTTGGGGGACATAGAACAATATCTTAAGACGAACTTTAATAAAACCCAAGAGATAACCAAAATTTCAGATTGATTGTGGACGTCTTAATTCAAATTAATTAAGACGGAAACTTTTCCAGCTCCCCGTAGCGCTGAAAGAAAATTTCTGACAAATCAAAACCAACTCGAGATCAATTCCATTTTGTACATCCTCTTGGTTGCATGAGTATATGAACCACATCAGCCCCAGGAAAACCAACCCTGTATGCTCACAAAATCCAACTTTGTACATCCTCGACTTCACTTTCAGACATCCCCCAGTAAATTGCAGGACAAAGACCTCGACTTTATCGCAACCGAGCTCACAAATAGGGACACATAATTCGAAGGAAAAAGAGAAAAAAGAGATTATTTAGTCAGCAAATATAATTACTTTAGCATACCAAGATTCAACTACTAAAGCCGATTCAAAGCGCCAAAGGCAACGAAGTAGATTCATCAAGATGTTCGAATCCAACAAGAAAGACCTGGAACGGCGAAAAACGAGAAGCCTAATCTTCAAACAAGTACTAGTTCCGGAAAGGTAAGATGCCTCAACAATAGAACACAACTAGAGATGAGACCCGCTTGATGAGGATGTCTACTTCGATCTCTGCCTCATCTTTCTGCGCTTCCTCTTCAACCTCCTCATGCGCTTCTTCTTCCACTGTCAAGGTCCATCGACCCCCAAAACAACGGGGGAAAAAAATCAACAAATGGTACGATCGGCATCGACCAAGTAGTAATTGCCATGTCAATTTCGGAAATTGAGCTTACCTTAGCTCTCATGGCGACGAGTTAGAGTCACTCTGGTTGCTTCGCCCTCGGAACCCTAGCTTCGATCTAACGGCAGGTGCAATTTCCTGGGGTGGAGGAACGGAGAATCAGAGCGAATTTGCGATTTTATACATGCGAGGCAAACCCTAATTCTCGGTGGAAGATTTTGCAGAAACTCAGGAAAAGCGCAATAAGTCCAATTTGGGCCTGGCCCAATATGCAATATGTGATATGTGATTAATATCTTGGAAATCAATGGGCTTCTAGGTGTAATCTGAAGCCTCTTTGGGCCTGGCCCAACAAGGTGATTAGTAACTTCCCATGTCTTGCAAATGTAAATTGACAACTACTCATAAAAAGTGATTATGACCTTTTAAGAGAATATTATAGCTAATTAACCACGTGAAGTAACGTTTTTACTTTTTTTATTGCCTTTTGGGATATTATTAGGCCAACTTCTTGTATAAAGAAATACTCACGCGTCAATATTAGATTAGCAGCATGTGCGTTTGCAGTTAGTTTTGTAATTAAATTATTCAACAGGTTAACGATACAATGTCAAGCATGCAAGTCTTTTCTTGGATGGGCAGTGAGATTAAAAATTTCTTAGCTTAAGTATGTGCCGATTAATAACTAGTTCTTTTATTATATAAGTGATGTAGGGTAAGGAAAGGTATAATTCATAAAATGTCAACTTTGGTAGCCACTCTTCACATCATATAAGATTTTTTTTTTTTGGGTCGGATATAAGAATTTATGTTTGACTAGTAATCTTCTTTACGATTAAAAATTTTCCATGTGAAATATGGTCAACCCTTCTAATTCGTATCACGTATACGTGATTAAAACTTTTATGCACCGCTTGAATAAATTTCAATGCCTTTGTATCTCACTAAACATATTCACATGAAAGTAAGTATACTATATTTTTACATGCACGAGCGTTTTTTTTTTCCACACCAAATATACAGAAAATTTATCACAATGCCAAATATTTACGCACAAATACGAGCTGGGCAAAATTATCAAACACGCGCTAAGCACATGAATATAAAGAGTAGGAACAGAGAAATACTTAGCCGGTTTAATTCCCGCAGATTATTCCGGAGTTATACCCAAATGACTAAGCTCGAACCTTGCACCAAAGTTGATTTATAATGGACAAGATGCACTCTTTTCCACAATGTTTATCACATGAGTCTTCCGGGTCTCCGGTCAAAAAAAAGGCATGAACACTTGTCGAACTAGACGAACAAATCAAATTTAAACAGCAAAGAGATGGGTGACCGGCCATTACACTGCTAGGTGTCTAGTCATCACTTAGCCGGGTACTCGGCTATGCTCTTCGAAGTTGAGATAATCTTTTCACCCTTTCGAAAATCCTACAAAAAAAAAAATATATACAAGTATAATTCTAAACAATTATTAACATGCTCGATCGAGTCACAAATAACGCACATTGACCATTTAAATTCATTTGATGGCCGCATAATTGACCAATTCAATTGCCTTCCATATGCATGTCTCGATCTCTCACGGGACATCAATGATTCAGAGGAATGGAAGAGAGATAGGTCAAAACATTTTAGTAATGTTTATATATACGTACACACACGCGACGAAATAGGCGCTAGTGGAGGAAGGTTGAGATGCAAGATATTTTAAGCTTCTCAACTCGTTCCACTTTCGACAAGGAAAAAAAAAAAAAACTCGTTCCACTCACTCTCTGACTCACGGGCCCGCCCAGTCGACTCGGAGAGGCGCCCGACACAGCGGGCAAACCGACCGATTCGCTAGCCACTGGTCAACGCACGGGCAGTGGTAGCAGTGCCCACACTGCGGCAACACCTTCACCTTCTCGCCGTCTTCGAACGCCCCGAGGCATATGCTGCATTCGCCGGCTTCCTCCACCCGGGACGCCACGCCGCCGTGCAGCACGATGGGCAGCTTGTCGATGGCGGCGGCGTCGAGGCCCACCGGGGGACCGGGAACGGGCGCGTTCGCCGCCAGGCCGTGGGAAGCCTCCGGAGGCGGGCCGGGGTAGCGGCAGATCCAGCGCGCGTAGAGGAAGAAAAGGGCGGCGAGGAGGACGACACCGAACAGCACGACGACGTAGAAGAGGGCGTGGCCTCGGACTTGGAAGCTGTGGTCGTCGAACTCCGTGTAGCGCCAGTGGAACGGCTGCGAGTCTTGAGACGCCATGGTGGCAGCGGAGGCAGGCGCTAGCACGAGGGCTGCAATGGAGGCGGCGGCATGCCGGGAGGTTGGCGGGAGTGAACGAAGGCGAAAGGAGAGTGACGGCGGAGCACCAGTACAAGTAGCTCTAGTTGCAAAGAGTTTTGTTTTGTTGGGCAAACTTCCAAGGGGTTCGCCGATATTTTTGGAGGGCCACTCGCTAACTAGGACCACATGTCGCGTGCAATCCAGAAGAAAATAAGATTATCCAATAGTGTTATGCATCCGTGGCATCTCGTCCGATCGAGTTCACCTCGACTCGAGGCTACGAATGAACCCATGCAATTTCGAGAGCACAGTAGGTGCGGATGTTGGGAAAATTATCCAAAAAAAATCATAAATCTATACCGTTTTTGCCAATTCAGTCCTAAATATTTTCATATTTTGTTAATTGAGTCCGTCCGATCAATTTTGACAAAAAAACCGCCAACGTGGATGCTAACCGTTCTAAGCGACACGGCCGACGCTGAAGTAAGCAATTTATTAATATTTTAATATTTTTGAACTTTTATTTTTTTTAAATGTTTTACTTGTTTACGCTTTTTTTTTCCTTTGACCTTTTTCTCTCCTCCAGCTAATGCCAACCCTCGCTGAAGGCCGACAGAGGTTGCCGACCTCGAACGAGGTATGCATGGGCCTGGGCCAGCGAGGTCGGCCCTCGCTTGAGGCCGGCAACCTCCATCGGCCATCGAGAAGGCCCGATAGTGATATGTGGAGGGAAAAAGGCAAAAAAAAAAAAAAGTAAAGAAGGAAAATAGAAAAAAAAAAAATTTCAAACATATTATTAAAAATTATTCACATGAACGTCGATCGTGCCACGTAGGTTGGCCGGCATCTATGTCAACGATTTGTGTCCAAAATTAGCAAGATAGACTCGATTGTAAAACATGAAAAGATTTAGGATTGAATTGGTGAAATTAAAAGGTTTAGGACGGAATTGGCGAGAATACGATATGTTTAGGACTTTTTGGATAGTATTCCCTATCGAGATTAGTCGTATCTACTGGTCGGGGAATAATTTTGTAATAGGAAGACCGCGATGTATTCTTGAATTGTTGATGACAATAATGCTACCCAGTGTGGTTACACCATGCATCGATCTTACACATTATAATATGAATTTATCATATGCCCCGCTCCAATAATAATAGCTGGAGTTGCTTGCGCCGCCTCGCCAAGCTTAAAGGTGCAAGAAGCAACTTACACAATGGCCATAAGATCGAAATGGTTCTCAGCCAAGTTCAGCTCACCATTGATGAGTGCACGTTTTTGGAATGTAGTTGCTGTCATGCTGCCCTCGGACATTTAGTAAATGCTTTTTGCTCACTACCTCTCACCCAAAGAGAGGAGCATTACCATTTTTTTTTAAAAAAATTACAATTATGTGAATCCAGTTTTAAACCTTTTAATTTGTATCAATTCAGTTCATCTAGTCAATTTTTGCTGACGAGTACCGAGGTGGCATTATTGGCGTTCGCATGAACTTTTCAATATCATGTCAGCATCAGCCTGTCAAAATTGGCTGGATGGGTTGAATTGACATAAATGTAAAACGTTTATAATTGAATTGGAAAAAAAAAAAGTTCAGGACTAGATTAGCATAATCACAACAAGTTTAATTAATTTGTTTTTTTTTTTTGGTAATTCTCCTTCCAAAGAGTCTATGAAGATTGAATTTGCTTTACATGATGATGTTTCTGATTAAAATTTTTGAGCGAACCCAATCCGATCAAGACTAAGTTCGATGAACTCAACTCCATTGTCTGACAAGAAGTAGATAAGCTACATTGCATGCAGTTCCAGACCAGATTCTTTATTTCAAGATAGGATAGGCATGGGCGATACTTCATTAATTCACTGAATTTCACAGCACTAGCAAGTGTTGATCGTGTCCACTACATGGGTTAACGCCACGTGTCCCAATACTCTAGACCCCAAATTCACCTTATTTTGTTGTTTTTTTTTTTGGTTGATACAACCTTCTTGTTACCCAAGCATCGGTGGGATTCCATAGATCACTTTTTAACCTGTTTGATCTAAAATTTTGAAAGGTACGGTTCTTTGGTGGAATGAAAAGAAGGATAATTCTTAATAGGATTTTGTTAGCATAATAATTTTCATGTGATTTTGAGAGTAGCATGCAAGCTACAGTTTTTTGAATGTATGGGCCCTACAATAATTTTCAATGATTTGTTATTTATTTTTTTAACTTAAAACATGTTGTTAATCTCATAATGAATTAAGCACATTCAATAATCATTTCTCTTCTCAATATTACTTCAATTATCATACGCTTTTGATCCTAAAGCAAGCTTGGTGTTAAGCACACTACGACTAAACTTATTTATTATTATTTTTGTTTGGCCCCCACCCTTGGGGGGGGGGGGGGGTGTGTTTAGCGGTGCCTGGCCTTTCAGGTCAAAATCCTATTTCTTCCTAGCCCATGCCAAATCCATACTTTGGCTAGTAAGCTATAGATCGGCGTGACGTTATAACGGGCATTTAAATAATCGTATGTACTATATTAAAGTTGAGTATTCAACCAATTGATATAAAAGCTTAAACTATTAGATAAAGAAATTTACATATCATGAACGGACATGCCTCGGGACGATGCAGGACTACCTCGTCGTTCATGGTCATGCATCATGCTATGGTTTCGTGAATTAATTTGGTGACGGGTTGGCTATTTGTTTTGGGGCCAATGGTAATAACAACGAGCAGTGATATATTAATCCATGGGCCATGGAGTCTGCTTCTCTGGGCCTTGACATCAGCCCAAAACTATAGCGGGCTGTGCGGGTTGGAGCCACTGAGAGTCAATTGACTAAAGGGGGAATCTAAGGGGAGGCCGTTTGTGAGTCGAATTTACTGCAATATGACAATACTTCAATTCTTTCGGTGTAATTTTCCATCATTTTTATGCAATTGCCTAAAAATTTCGTTTGTTATGCCCATTGCAGTGCACTATATGTATGAGAAAATAGAGCTCAAATTGATGAATTTGAATTCACGTTAATCGGGTTTACTTAATTTGGCTTCCACCACACGTGCATATGTTAGAGATTTCTCAAAGTGTAACTAACAAATTGAGTTCCAAAATAATTGGATCGGTACCAAATTCATAATGACTTATCTTATGTTGTATTAGGAGCAAGCAACAGAAGTCTGCTACTTTTATCAGGGGAGATCGCCAAGAGAGAGTCCAAGTCCGAACCCGTCGACATATTTAGTTGGACTTACTTTCATTCAAAAGCTTAAGCCAAAAAGTTATAGGTCAACTTGGATATATTAATTGCTTAAAACCACATCAATTCTCCGATATAGGACTTCTCTAATACAACTTACATATGCATCTTAACAATCCCCCCCTAACGTGTAAGCTTCAGTGTTAGATCTACTCCCCCTTAATTCAAGTATCATTCTATACCAAGATATCTTCATCATTGAATCTCCATCAACGCCCACTGGGCTTATTGGCTTGGAAACCGCATTGATCATCAGATTCCTTTCTTGAGATATTGGGAGTAAGCCACCCATCAATCATCAGCTTTGATACCATTTGTTAGGAGCACACTTTTGTTATATTCAGATCATCAAGAAGGAGCCTAGGTCTGAACCCGTCAACATATCCAATTAGACCCACATTCACTCAAAGACTTAAATCAATTAGTTATGGGTCAACTTGGATATATTAATTATTTTAAACCACATCAATTCTTCTATGTAGGACTTTTCTAACACAACTCACATGAGCATCCTAACATGTTCAGTTGTGTCGTTCAAGCCATCTATGTTCTTCCAAACGTATTACATAGAAAAGTAATTTTAAATGAAATGTAGGTTATTAGCTAGTTACTTCATATGGAGAAATTACAAAAAATTTATAAATCTATTGATATTGTGCTAATTGAATCCTAAATAATTTTTTTTTCAATTTTATCCTTAACCTTTTGCATTTTTGCCAATTAAGTCCATATAGCCAGCCAACATTGAAGTGGCCATTTTTAATAATATTTTAATATTTTTCAAATTTATTTATTTCCTTTTTCTTTTTATTCCTCTTTCTTTTCTTTTTCCTTCTTCCTTGAGCCAGTTGTCGAGCTTGACAACTGGCTAGAGGAGAGGTCAAGCCTTGCCCAACGATGGCAAGGTCGCACCTCACCAGCCCCCACCTCTTTACTGGTTGTTGGGCTCAGCAGCCGACTAGAGGGAGAAGGAAGAGGAAAAAAAAAGAATAAGAAGAAAAAAGGAAATAAATAAATAAATAAAAATATTTTAAAAAATTGTTCAAGTCAATGTCGGCCAGCCAAATGGATTGAATTGACATAAATACAAAAGATTGAAACTGAATTGGCATAAAAATATATATTTGAGACCAAATTAGCACAATTACAATTAGCATGTTTTGGGTAATTTTCTCCTTTTGACGTGCAGATTATCATTTTAAACAGGTGGTGTTTTCAACTTATTTCTTTTTCTTTTCCATTTATCAAACGTTAGAAATTTTTTGTTCAAAAGGTCAAGGCAACTGTGAATATATTTAACCTAATGTCGGAACATGGTAGCTTGTTAATCTTAGGTGACCCAAATTAGAAAAGGGACCAAATCTGACTGATACTGACAATGATCGTTATCGCTATGTGATTAGTCATGTAATTTGCCCAGCTTCACATCCTTTGTCCTTTTATCGATTTTTTTTTTTTTTTTTTTTTTACCTGGCTTTAGATCAAGAGGAACTCTAATAAGATACTCGGAAAAACCAAAACTAGATGGTGCTATGGGATTTGCCCAGCTACTAGTCCAAATGTGACAAACGTGAAAGTAAAGACTTCAGGGGATGGTAGCGAGCGGGCAAATGTATAATTAATAATGGCTAAACCTATATACATGCCCAACGCTCGACATGATGCCCCTCCCTCCTCTCAAGCTTCTCCACATCGAACTTAACACAAAAAAAGACTACATACATGCAAATTTTTCAGTCTCTCTCTCCTTCTCATGACTTTTGTTTTGAAAATCTTCTTCTTTTTGTTTTCTTTTCCTTATTTGAATAGACGTAGTTCTAGGGCATTGATAACAACTGAAAACTAATGAAAAAGAGGGGACATCAATCAACGATTTTGGGCTAACTAATGTACATCTAGATTATAGTGTACGGGGGTAAAACGGAAAAGGAAAAAAAAAGACCGTATGGTCCTCGGTTCGTGTGATGCTAGGTTGCCTCTCCATTTGGCGTCGGGTACCCCACAAGGGGGGGTCGTTATAGGTGGTGGGGCTAATCCGAGGAAAAAACTGGCATCACGCTGGAAATTTTAAGGGCATATTGGTAATGAAGAATGATTGGTCGGTTTATAAATAACGGAGACGCCCGTTATGCACGAATATCCCTGGATAACACGGAAACGGGGCGGTTATTCACGATAATCGTCAATTTGGATCGGGGGGTCAGCTAACACTACCACTCACACCAAGGCAGTGCTAATTTCAAACAATGTGGCGGGAAGCATAATGGCACAACTGGTTTGCTCCAATGGTGGATTCTCTTTTTTTTGGGATGTAGGGAACTTTAAATAAGTATACTTTGATATGAAGGTAGGGGGGGGGGACAATGGGAAAGTTGTCGGGTTCCCTTTATTAAGGTGTGCAACTGCACAATTAGATTTACCCACCTACCAATGAAACTGCATATGGGCGAATCGGAAACTTGAAAAATAATAGGGCCTTAAATCAATCGGTTCCTATTTCAAATCAATCGATTTTTCCATAGCGGATCGAGAACTACAGGGTGTTTGGGGGTGGGGGTCAAGAATTTTATGGAGCCGGGGTATTTAAAGGTGTGCAACTGCATTAATGTCTACGTGGGCTCGATTGGTCACTTGAAAATAATAGGGCCAGCCCCGATTCCATTTATGGCGAACTGTTTTTAGATTTTTTGAGAAAAAGTTGAAACTAACTGGTCTTCTCGATTCTAGTGTGAAGACCAACCTTCAAACCTGTTTTCAACTGGTTTTTGATTTATCAAAAAAAAAACCTAAGTCCTAGCCTAGGCGGGAATCCTCACCTCATCTCCTCTCTGTTTCCTCTCCCTCCATGGCTCTCTGCTCTCTCTCTCTCTTCTCTCTCTCGTCCCTCCTCTCTCTCTCTCTCTCTCTCTCTCTCTCTCATTGTTGCCATAATCGGCTCACCTCTCGTTGTCGCCATCATCTTTTACTTGGATAATTTCATCGATACTCATATTATTGATGGAAAAATGAAATTAGAAAAAGAAACGAAAGAAATAGGTTCTCCAGTACACCTTGGAACCAGATTGAAAAACAGGTCTCGGCTCCAAAATAGGGTCCAGGGTAAATAGGGTAAGTTTCTCAGTTTTGGAACTAGTTATAATAGAGTTGGGTTTTAGGTTTAGATCTGGACCCTACCCACTCGGCCCATATTCACCTCTAACCTTTATTACTTTTAGAGCGGCACTATGTTCGCCTTTATTTTGGTTAAGACCACTACTTTTTTAATTAGGCTTATCAATAAAATTGCTTTTATTTCTATCACCTCTCTCATCAATTTAACAATATAAATGCTCAAATTACACTAAACAACAACATATCAATTTATCACGCATCTTGTCATCACTCTGCCTAGAAAATGTGTTAATCTTATTATACGGTTTCATATTTCTGATTACAAAAGCTACATAGAAGATTGAATTTTAATTTTCAACCTTGAAATACAGTTTTGCTCAAACTATTTGATAAAAAAAAAAGGCGATTAATTTTGTACTCATAAGCTTCACTCGAGGAGATCGCCAAGCAGGAGCCGAAGTCTGAGCCCATCAACATATTCAGTTAGACCTACATTTACTCATAGCTTAAGCCAATAACTTACAACTTACGGTCCATGAGTACATGAACTACTCAACACTACACCAATTCTCCCGATTTGAGACTTCTCTAACACAACTCACACGTACATCTCAATAGCTTTTTGTAATTAGAAATATGAGACATTAAATCAAAATTAACAACCTCTCTCTAGGCAAAGTGAGAAAAGATGCATGATACAATGATATCTTGTTGGTTGTAATGGAGACCTCGTATTATGAAATTCATGAGAAAGATGATAGAAATAAAGAAGGATTTGTTGGTCAGCCTAATAAAATAGAGAAAAATAAATTGAAGAGAGAAGGGTATTTTTGGCCAGTTAATTGAAAAAAATGAGTGTTTCACAAAGAAAATGTAAAATTATCTGGCTCATAAATTTCTTCATTATGAATTTGTCGTATTCCAATTGATAAGCAATTTAGTTCGAGCATTTATTCTCAGGTCGGAACCGCATTATACACGTGATTAGAAATTAACTAAGCATGTGATATAACATGACCATAGACAATTCCTCGCTTTTTGGCTAAGATCATGTGGGAATAACGTAATACGGTTACTAAAGCCCAATAGAAGATTCTAAATAGTAGACTAATGTTATGTTTGTTTCGCAAAAAATAAATGATTTGAGAAATATATTCCTAAACATAATCGCTTGTACTGCGTGAAATTATTAGTAAATGAGAAATGTTTTCATTGCTGCCAACAATTTATATCTAATATTTTCGTGGATGAAAAAGCGTCACTCGGTGATTCTTATTTTTAAGCAATCTCTTCTAGGAAAATATTTCCCAAATCATTTATTTTCCCGCAGTGAAAACAGAACCTAAATGCGTTATTAACAATCCATGTCCCACGCGACTAACTAATAACTACTTTGTTTCCTCATCACAAAGCAAGATACATTGATTAAGCCTTGAATATGCTGAATAGTTTACGGTTAGAGCTAGGGTCAATAGGGACCTGAAAACTCGAACACATAACCTACTCTGCATATATCGCACGAAAATATAGCTTATTTCGTCCCCCGGCGCAAAATTATAAGCCACATAAATTGCCTTTAACCTATCTCAGAACTTAGGTCGGTTGGGCTCTTGATTCGCCATCGAAATGGAGGAAGCTCATGTGATTGAAATCTCAATGAACCCTAGCGAGTTCGCAGCTACTGCTGGGCGTGCTGAGGAAACAGGAGGAA
>JAGVVM010007989.1:0-17592 GCA_019149425.1 Psidium friedrichsthalianum | reverse complement strand
TTGGTATTTACATGAGGGCGACGTCTTTTTCTCCTTGAGAGGATTGGCGCCGTCTTATTGCTTGCGTTAGAAACCCAGTCCTTCGGATGGTCTGAATCGGATGAATATTGTAAATGTCAAGATTGTCAAAAAGCCGGGGTCAAAGGACAGCATTTCTCCATCAGTAACCCACGGACGAAGTCATTGGATATTCGGCGAGAGTCCTGGTGCTATCTGTGTGAGTTCCCGCATGATTCTTTTCCTACAAGCAGAGGCAGCAAGGGGAAGAATCCTTTAGAGAATGCAGAGAGAAAATGGGAGTCGATGCTAAAAAGTTGGAGAGGAAATGTCGAATTTAAATGAAGAATTGATAATCTGATAAATATGTCAAGGTAGACTGACATTTTCCAGGGCTCAAACACGAGAGAAAGCGCTCTGACCGGAAAAAAACAAAAAGAAAACCCACAAGAGCAAGTGCAAGTTCAAAGGTTAATCGATACGTCACACCATCAGACCATTGAAGAGCACCTGATTAGTAACCAATTAGGTAGCACACCAAGTATCTGCTATACAAGATCAGACGATGCTGTACGTAAACATTGGGACAAAACTTAAAGGACAGCCCGGTGCACGATAGCATCCCCGAGAGGCGGGGGTCCGGGGAAGGGCCCCACCACAAAGGTGAAGGAGGCAAGTCTTACCCTGCATTGCAAGAGGCTGCGTCCAGGGCTCGAACCCGTGACCTCCAGGTCACACGGCAACACCTTAACCAGATGCGCCAAGGCTCCCCTTCAAACATTGGGACAAAACTTGCAACAAGCAAAAAAAAAAAAAAAGGACAAAAATGGACAAAAACTATTCATTGGACGGAAGATTGTAAGTTTTGCCCCATCCCAGTCAAGTATGCAAATCCCAATTGGCACCAAGTTCAGGGAAGTACAGCAGCTATCTCCCTCGCAAAAACTGCCCCGGCTAACAAGTTTATGTATGTTTCGTCAGGCTGTGAGGGATTGTGGAAACAAGCAAGACAACACACACACGAACACAAATTCCATCAGGACATTCACTTCTAATAGTAGCACATGCAAGCAGAGTCACAACTTCTGGTCATGTTAAGAAAATGGGAATGCACGGGATAAATAGATAAAGGGTTGAAGGGGAAAAAAATAAAAAGAAAAGCAAAGGCCTAAAGCATTTTCATTGAGAACTGGGGAGGACAATCCCTTCATTTCGTGTGCTCAACCCACACACACCCAATTAATGCATGTCAAGGGAAGTTCTAGAATTTTAAACTTAGCAGTAATAAACAAAAAACTACCGACCTTCCTTCCATATAAAAACTTGCTTCCAGATGTGTTGAAGCTGATTTTTGTCCATTCACATCATTATCCTGTGGCAGGCCAGTGATGGATGACCTGTGTCCATTTAAATGAGAAGCAAATATGAGCTTGGCAACTAATAAATGATTTGAGAAATTTACAGATTTCTCGACAACAAACTTCGGAAGGCGCAAAGGAAAAGGAAGGACATGAAGATGACGCATGGCTAAAAACTCTACGAAAAAAAATGATCAAGAAATAAGCTGCTTCAGACAAACTGTATTGCTAAAGCATGGAAAAAAAAAAAATTCCGTCAGCAAGGAAGCAGAGACGTGTTTCGGAACGCCCTCCCACTGCTTATTTCCTCCTACTCCTACCCTGATGAGCAGAGTGTCTCTGCTTTCTTGCCTTTCTTCTGCCACTTCTTCCCTCTTCTTTTCGTGAAATTTGGTTATTGCAGATGGCTTGAGAGAGGAAGTCATTATTCCTCAAAATGGGTTCCATGAGAGCATGATTAACTGTAAGTGGTTGGTTTCCATGAAGCTACTATTAAAAAAAGCAGCAGCTTTCAATGTGAAAATGGCACCCACATGCTCCTCATCTCCAAATTCTGTCATGAATCTTAACATCATATATGTCTATACATGTGTGTTTGCATGAATGTCTCCCACTTGGGATAATCTTTAAAGCCAGGTCCACCACCCTGTAGTGGATTTTATATGATGCGCATGAACGAGGTGCATTGTGGGTCTACGTTGGGAGTACTTGAGTTGAAGGTTTGGTTTTACCATGTTATCTGAAAAAGGTATCCCTCAAAGAGAATGGCTAACATCCATTATTTTTGGCAAGATCAAAAACATCCATTGAATTGGCTCCATCTTAATGCTTCGCTTTCACCAGAAAGATTCCAAAGTGAATGTAAGTCACTCTAAAGGTTACCTTTCATATATTTCTTCCTCAAAGGAATTTCCTGATGAAGAAAGCCAATCCATGTCCAGAAAGTTCGAACAGTTGCACGAATTGCCGTGTCTATCAAGGCAAATGTAATCACTTTTAGGAGGGTCATCCTCTTTTACATCCTTAAAAAGTTGCATAGGATCCATAGAAGGTGTACATCTGCAAAAAAATTGCAAATAAGCACCGATTAAGTCTAGGACACAAGCAAACAAATTAAGTCACTGCAATTGATAAGTCCAGTTCAGTTTTTAAGAAGGATATCTAAGACAAAATGATCAAGTAAGATGAATCTTAAGGAAGAAAACCGAAATCTATGAAAATCCACACTAGAGGTGCCAATCTTATCATTAGTACATCTAAAACAGGATGTCGTGGCCTCAGTAATCTCACATCCGTAGTGATTCTCATCCTTTTCTTTCTGATCTATAAAGTTGAGGCAGATGCAGGGGTTCTAATGTTTTTGATGTGCATGTAGAGTGACATGGGAAAAATGTGTTTTTTTTGTACCAGAATGCTCTTGGAAAGGGGCTGATATAATAAATATTAATTATACCTTCATCTAACAGCTTAAGTTTTTAGAACAGTTGATAGTGGTCCCACAAAATCTCACGCGGTATCAAAGCAAGAGATCCTTAGTTCAAATCTTTCCAGACTCCATTTACCTCCCAATTAAATATTTCTACGGTTTAGTACTAGGCAAAAAAACCAGACTAAGTGTGGGCAGGAATGATAGAATATTTGAATATTAAACCACTTTCATGTAGCAGCTTAAGTTTTAACAGTTGACAGTGGTCACGTGCCCGTGATGAGCACGTGCTCATTGGTTGCCATTATTATCAACACCAATGAGCTCAAGGGGTTATTGGATTAAAGTGATCAAAGTTCTGGGATATTTTGGAACAAAATCAAGTTTGGACGGAAATTCAAGAAACTGGCTGCCCTTCAAGGGAGTTATTGAGAATGCGTATGTTTAGGGGAGGAAACAAAGTCAAAGTCAGGGAAGCTTAAGAAAGGGGCCCCACTTTAGGGGGATGCATTTTTCCTACGTATAATATTGATAAATAAAAATCATTCCTTATCACAAGTGAACAGTTGAAATAATTGAAAAGGTATAGAATTCACCGTTACACTGTTGTACATGCAATTCTTTAGGATTGGAATTTTCACCTACTCTGTTATTAATGCTTTATCTCATTTGACGTAATTGAACAACTGTTTTGAAACAAATGCACACACTTAGGAAAAAGAATATCATAAGAACGAATTAGAATGATGGAGATGTGTAGTTTTTTCTTTAGTAATTTGTATTGTGCTTTCTTTTCCTATTGTGAGTTCCCCTTTAGTTGTAATACTTGCAAGAACGCTTAAGAGTTCAAACAATAATATGTGGATCAGGGGTCAAACTTAGTGGGTTAACAAGCTTAAATGTGGATGCAATTGCACCCGCTAATCTCCACACAGTGCGTTCCCTTCATATAATGTTAAAGATCTACACGATCAAGAAAACAATACTCCCATGTATGATATTCATCTCTTTTACAATTAAAATGAGCTGGCCTAGCCTCAGAGGGGTTTAGCAATTAGCCTATATCTCTTTCTTTGTGTAAGTTTGGCTTGTTTAAATCAGGAATAAAGACAGGGCTACCCCCCCCCTCGAAAAAGAAAAGGCAGGAAGAATGAATGTATCGATAGTGTTTGTCCAAGTAGGACAAGAACTTATGATGTTGTCAGAAAGAGAACTTGTCTGCCATAAATACTGCCTTCAACCGATTAAAAAAAAAAGAAACAGGAAGTATATGGGTGAACCGTGAAAGAAATGAAAACACTGTAAAATGTCAAGCGACCATACCTTTCATCAGACATGTCACTTTCACAAGCCGAAATCTTGAACGTCGACTCTGAAAGACCTTTCTAGTCCCTTCTGCAATCTCAGATGGTGGCTGATTCTGAACTAGACTTTGGTCATCATTGGCATGTTGGTTTCCAGGAGAAAATTACCATCAGAGAATGATCTTTTGATAAATGACCTACAAACAAATAGATAGCAGCTTATTTTTAGACTTGCGTCTGCTTCTATGTGACTGTTTCTATACATCGCACCAGAAGGAAGGAACCAAGCGTGTGCAACTCATTTTTCTCAAAGAAGCATGCTTTATGTGAATTATCCACAAATTCTGTGATATTCGCAAATAAAGTAGTCTGGGTCCTCGGAAGTCCGAAATCTGTCAGCTTTGCATCTCTATTGAGTAATGCCTCTGAACTGTGAGGGACTCCACAATGCTTATTCCGATCAGATATTTGCCACTTATAGACAGCGTATGGTCAATCATAAGCTCCTTAAATCTGATATGATCAACTTTAGTAACTCAAAAATAAGGAAAAAACCTTTTTGTACCTAGGAGTCTCTTGAGTATAGTTAGCACTGTGCTTCCAACATTGTGATGTTGGTCTGAATCCAGCTCCCACAAAGCAGGCTTCCCTTGTTGAGGTTGAAAATATCCAAAAACCTGCAAAAATTGTCAAGTGGTATACTTAAGTAAATGCTTACACTATGCTATGATGAGAGAAAGCGACACAAAAGGATCCTCTCGATTCTACTTTGAATAATTGCTGACAAAAAGCTAGTTTACATACAAATTGATGGCATCCGTTTTTCTGCATCTACATACGCGTTGCTGTAATATCGTTGAAGAGTTCTAAGAAACTCCTGGGACTGCGTTGCTGCTTTCCACTGACCTCTTCTCTCAGAAAATATCTGTTTAAGATCAAAAATGAAAATGAAGGTGTTGAGAGTAAAGGCCACTAAATTGCAAAGAATAAGGATGAACAGAACTGTAGCACCAATTAGGATCCAGAGTCCAGATTAGAGTATAACAAAAACAAATTGGCTGTGAATTTTCTATGCCACAAAAATCTGACATAACACACTGGGCATGGTTTTGGCATATCAAACCAAAATGAATCCATCTCACAACTGAGCAACTTCCAAATTCAAAACCAACTCATTTCCACCTTAAGGTTTCAAAAGCAAGCACAAAAATCAACTTATGTAATTCATGTTAGAAAGTCCAACCAAAAAGCTTAAACTAATAGGTAGAAGGAGACAACATGAATATAAAAAGCATTTAGGACCTGTTGCCAAGAAATGTGAGATATACTTCAACACCCCCTTTTACGTGCAAGTCAGATAACGAGTGGCAGGTGAATTTTGACTAAGTACATTCACATGGAATTTTACCACACACATTCACAAAAAGGAATAGCACTGGCTTTTATACCATGTTAGAAAGTCCAACCCAAAAGCTTAATCTAATAGGTAGAGGGAGACCATATAAATATAAGGAGTATTTAGAACCCGTTGTCAAAAAATGTAGGACATACTTCAATAATTCAAACACAATGTTAACAAATTTGAGTCTTCAACTGTATATTAAAATTGATCGGAAAATACTGCTCCACATAGTGATGACTTTTTGCATTATAAAAGTAGCATTCATGTGTTTCAGATACACATGAACATTACATTGGTTCAAGCACAGATTTCCCATTGAAAGCAAGAAAGAAAAATTATGTTTGGAGCAGTTCCTAAATTTAACGCTACCCCAGCACATTGACATGGTAATACTAATTCCTTTCATTTTATGTTTTATGCAGATGAGGTAGAAGTAGGCCAATATTTTTCCACGTCTTTAGGCATAGAAGCAAAATGAAATTTGGGTGTATAAATGTTACAAAGAAGAGAGACACCCAACTAAAATTTAAGCATACTCTAGAAAGAATATCACAAGGTTTTATCCTCGCATAGTTTTAGCACACAAAGTCACGAATTACTAAGTTTTGTGAATATTTAGATTTAGTTTTAGCAGAAATCTTGGTTTCCAAACCTCTTGCACCATACATTCTAATCATCACCAGAAAGATAGTCAATGGTTATATGAAAGTTGACAGAATCTCTCATTTTAAAGTCTCTTGTAGATCCTTTAAAAAAAAAAAAAATTGGCTTCAAGAGAAACACGCGTCCGGACCTTATATTGCTAGAGTGTCCATTATTATTTACCATGAACTTTCTTTAAACTCTACCATTAACCTCACATGACATCCTTTTCTTTTCTTTACTTTTGTTTTTTGGGTTTGTAATGCAGGCACCGATATAGATTCTTTCTGAGTATCGAGGAAACATAAGAGCATGGACAAGGGGAGAAAACTGACCTTGTTATGTGCAGCAGAACCTCCATATTGCAAGGCAAGTGTGTCACCCATTGTCTCATAAATCCTCATCAAATCCTCTGCCAAAGGATCATATAACTCAATGTTTTCAGATTCCATATATCCTATTGAGTGCAGCTGCCTTCCCAGAGCAACCAAACCATATGCATATTGGGCAACATTTGTGCGATCTAGACAGTCTATACAATTGGTCCTTAAAACGCCCTTCTGAAACATCGGCAACTTCAATTTTGACCAACTGCTACTGCTGCTGATTTCTGTTTCCAAGCTATCAGCATCATCACCATTGTTGGAGAAATTCAGAGAACTGCAGTCAGAACTATCGCTATTCCTGTACCATTTTATAAGTCAGTAAATTGCCAGCAGAAAACATGTAGCAAATATTATAGAGATCAGAATCAGATCTGACAAGATCCAACTACCTAATTCACCAGAATTCAAAAGTCAAATCTATAATTTGGCTCAAGCAAATGAGGATGGAGAATCGCACTCAAGGACAAGCAGCTTCTCTGATAACACTTACCCAAAGTAAGATGAAATCAGTGATCCCTCTATCCTTGAAATAGAAGACACTTGACAATAAAAAAATGCCGGTCAAGTTTACTGCGTAGACAGCTACTTTGGTGAGAAGTTCCAATACGTTGGTAGCTTTGCTGTGAACCAGGACAAGCAAGAACAACCTTTCAACATCATTTCAGCATAACATCACACCCCATAAACAGGAAAAGGAAAGACCTATCACCTTCTGAAGTGCTTGTGCAAATCCCAATGCAAAAACCGCAAACGATTCTCTTCAGATAAGGTTTTGTTGATACATCTGATAGCATTTGCGAATTCTGCACGAAGTATAGTTTCCCGAGGCTTCTTTTCATGTGTCTGTCAAAAGGTAACAAGAGAAGCGTGAAGAAGAGACAGGAAGTTAACTTTAAATAAAACTTCAGAAATGTTAGTGGTAAATGCTGTTATATTGCTATTCTAAACATGGAACTAGGAGAGATGTAAACCTTGATCAAGTTTAGTATAATTATCGGATTTCCATATCTTTTGACCAGATTTTCGAAGTGAAGTTTTGTGGCTTCATAATTGGGATCTCTATTTGATACTGGATAAGAAAAAAAAAGGATGGAGTTAGATGGGAAGATATTGGTAAAGCAATGGGGAACCAAATAAAAAACAGAATTCATATCTTTACAAGCCGCACATGATATATCAGGTTTAAGGTTCAATCGTGAAGTTTCTTGTGACCAGAAAAGAGGGATTGAGCCCCGGTTTTGCACAATAGAACTGATTTGCACCGGGCAACCTTCAGGTACATCTTCAATCACAATCTGTTCTGTCTCAACATCATTAGCTACTCTGCCTTTCTCATTGACCCCTCTTTTGAGGTATCTGCACAAGAGATGAATTAGCAGGATCAGGCATAGGATGAGCAAATGAAGAGGAAGATTGGCCCATTTTCAGTGGTATGAAAAGTACAAAGGAAATAAAACAAAATATAAAGATAGATGTGTGAACAAACATGGGTATTTTCCAGATAAATTCTTCCTCAGAATACCAAATAGAATCTATTACCTGGTGCCAGCATAATGCCTTGAACGTCTAGCGATCAGGATGAACCAGAATTGCTTGCCCAAGACAGAAAGCGTCGCCTGATACAACACAGCAGCGGTGAACACAACATCATTCTCTCATTCTCTCAGCTAGGTACATGATTTTTTGCACAAACCATCATGGAAATGCATGAGGTTGCTTTCTAACTTAGCTACGTGAGGCTATCTTCAGTTCGAACCATTTCAATTGATAAACAGATGCATGAGTAAGCTAAAGACTGAAATATTCATTAAATGGAACAACGAACTAAGCCTTGTCCCCTTAAATGTATAACAGTAATCCGTAAGAACTCTGACTGAAGTTCTTCACAATCCATACCTGCTTAAAGAAGCCGTGCACCAATGCAACTGTCCACAAAGTATTCCTGAGGTTATTCCGAATTCCGCGTGTCAGATATTCATTCCAGACAAACATTGTATCGTAGAGGGTCTGGCCAGACTCATGATCACACAAGTTCTTCTGAAGACTACGCATAACATCATATGAGTAGCTGAAGAAGAAGTCCTTCGTGAGATCCACCACACACAGCAGCTTCTTGTATCTATGTGGATGATCAAAAGGCAAAGCATCTGGTTAAAACACATTGAACAGGAGAACAGATCGAACATAAAGTATAAGTGTAATCCAACAAATTGAACCGCCAAAAATGAAAAAGAATTGACAGGAATCTGTTGCTGACACCTTGCATCATTCATTATGCATTATAAGATCATGGAGGCCACGCAGTTCACCCTGTCCATTTGCAGTAAAGGAACTAACAATGACTTCTAGAAAATTCATTCACTAAATAGGATGCAGTCATAAAATGTGATATCTTATGCCACAGCTACAAACAAACTAGTCATCCAATGTATGAATATAAGCGAAGAAACAAGGCATCTTTAACAGAAACTTGATCTTATGAGGCCACTATCTTTGATGGAATTCAGAATAGAATGTTGCCGGACATATGAGATTTTCTTCATCTTGTAGCACTGCTACACAAGTAAGAAGAAAAAAGCGAGTTATCTCTGCTCATTCTAAGTTCCAAGTCCAAAAATTGCAATCAAGCTGAAGAGAACATACAACACTTGACCACTAAATCAATCTTCAAAGTACAGGGGAAAAATGACCATCTGAATGCCAATCTCATAGTTATCTTCTTAACAGTACCAAAGATATATTACATTTACTCTCAGAATGGACAAAAAGACCTGTTTCAATCTTAGAAAAAGCCACATTTGTCTGCACTTGAGAATATGGGAGTGGAATCATGTCGCTCTTGCTGATTGAATATATAGCATGGCCGCAAATATCACCAATCTTTCTTCTCTTTGTAATAATCAGCATGTAAAAGGGCCCCAAGAACTTGATGAACCCTAGACAATAAAGAAACACCATGAGTTTCATGGTAAAATGAGTTGCTCAAGTATTAAATTTTGGGTACAACGTACCAATGATTCCATAGCATGCAGTCACAAACTTCAGGCACCACTAGCAAGGTTTCCTTCATGTATCCGTTTGAGAAGGTCACAACACTCATACTCTGTATAAGTGGTAGGATCCTCAACAATGTTTAGCTCAGACAGTTCTGATCGATCAATTTTCAACACTCTCCAAAATGTCCTGTTTTTGTCCCTTCCAATCATGTAGAAATTCTGTCGCACGCATGGGGATAAAAATAACATATTAGCCTATCGAATGACCTATAAAAGAGATGGAGACATATAGGTATAGCAAGTCCTTTATCAGTGAGTTTCTTATATTGAGAACTTATCAGCATGGAATCAACTCAGTCATCAGATTTCAAACGCCCAAAAATAATAATAATAATAATAATCGGGAGCAAAAAAAGACACTGAAGTGAGCTGGATCTGTTCACAACACTATGAAAGGATGACACAGCTTATTGAGGAAATACCATGCCTCTTGTAACATAAAAAGGGAAGAATGTGAAAAATGAGAAATCCGTCTGGATATTTACAACTATACGCCCCCACTCGCCTCCTTCATTGTTAGAAATATTTAGTGGTCCGGGACATGGTCTCCACGATAACTACCATAAATTTGATCAGACTTAAAGCGCAATGTCTTACAGTAAGAAACATGACATAGCTTAGGTAAATTTTAATAGATATATGAATCGCAGCAATGTGAAATCTGAACTGCAATGTTTACTAAAAGCGTTATCAGCGAGGACAAAATTTAAGCAGACGTGTATCTAATCCTCAGTCAAGGAAGTACATTCTGAGATATCCAATCACAGCATAAACTCAAAGTAATCTTGCCCGTCTCAACTCCCGAAATCTTTGATTACCACAATTAATGAACTTTCCGACTGTTCAAGCAAATAGTGAGAAGACATCAGCATCACCAGCAAGATAAATCTCATCTCATGCGACCATCCAAAACGAAATGAAACTAAGGGTCCCCTTTCACAGTCCTCCTCACCGTATGGCAGTCCGAGAAGGAAGGAACAAGAGACACAATAAACCAATGAAACGAAGGTGAGGTGGATCAATTATAGCAAATCAACAGGTCAAACCACAATCGCAAACTAGAAAAAGATCAGAAAAAAGCTTTCAACGTACAAAAGAGAGGAATCGTCAATCCGTATTCACCGAAAGAACTTAAACTAGCAAATAGAAATCAGCAGAAAGAGAAATTCAATCCCGTCTGAATCGAGCGGGAAAAAAAAGGGCACTGCACCGGAGCAACAAGTAAAGCCACATTCCTCATACCGATCCATTGAATTCAAAACCACGAACTCAATCCATCCATGAGAAGCGATACAGCAGCAGCCGAAGCGGCGAGTCGCAGATGCTCGAACGCGCAAAAACAAAAAAGCCAAAAACAAACTTGTTCCAGTAAATTCTCGTATTCACATACCGAGCGAGTCTCGTAGAGCCTAAACTTCTGCAAGCGGTAAGCGCCGGCGTCGGCCTCGTCGTCGATCCGGCCCCGCTGCTCCGCCGCCATGCTCCTCGCCGCCGCGGCCGCGAATCTCGGGCCTCCTCCTCTCTTCAACGGCTCGCGGCGAAACTCAGCGGAAATGTCAAAGCTCAACCAATCTCGCCGTCACCTCGCGAGCCGCGAATCCGTTGCAGCACGACGCCGACTCGCGCGCGAATCAAACCGGACCTCTCAGACGCCCCGACCAGCGCACACAAGCGCTCGCGCGAGGGAACGGAAAGCGAGGAGGCGCGAGCAAAAGACGGAAGAGGAAGCGAGGAAGCGAGGTCGTGATCAGGAGAGGCGAAGCTCCGAACGCGCGAGCGCCGACCCAAGGTTGAGAGCTCAGAATGCAGATTTTGGAGCGAGCGAGCGAGCGAGCGAGAGAGAGAGAGAGAGGGAGAGAGCAAGCGAGCTCCGACGACTGTGTCCACACGAAATTTCAAAAAAATTAATTAATTAAAAAAACAAAAAAAATTAGAAATAAAAAAAAATAAAAATGATGATGGAAATAGGGAGCGAAATGGCTGGTGTATTCGTTTGTCGGGTTGGCAAACTTCCCATGAATTATTTCGATTATTTTAACGTTTTATAAACTACGTACGGCATCATGTCCCAATTATTATGCTTCGAGGTCGGGGCTAATGATGCTTTTGCTACCTAATTATTTCATCACACACGGTAATGTGAAATGAAATGAAATGCCCTCGAAATTCCTGGTCAATTAAGCATCGGTCAACGACAATCAATTGGTCAATAATTAGTGGACTTGACGTAAGCTGGCCTCTCTTATACATGGTATGAAAGGGCGGGAACTCTTAACCATCGTCATTACGAAAATTACAGCCGCGATGTTAAGTTTCTCAAAGCATACTCAGTCAACCTCGAGTGTAAATATATGCGTGTGTGCGATTTTTCCTACCCAAAAAATACCGATTGGGTCATAGCCTTGTGTTCTCGACGTATGGGATTGCCCGATTAACAAATGCCTAAATGAGTATTTAGCTAAATATTAGCATATTGATAATTAGCTAATACTTAGTTCGATATGTCTTTTTGCCGCTCGCAATGGGGCTTGTCTTTTAGTTCAGCAATCTTCCTAATTTCTTGAATCTCTTAGATCTCATATCACGCGCCAACTTTGTTTTCATAATCACGATAATTTAGGATGCTGATTTCGTAGATTTAAATACGTGGGTGCACCGAAAGTTAGAAGAAAAGCGACAATAATGCGTTGACAGATGCAACGAGTTTTTGAGACATTATATTGTCCTTACACATAATCAATTCATATGTATAATTTTTTTGAGTTTTCATTTTTCTTTTTTGCTTTTCGCCACCCCTGTTGTCAAGAGGTATTCATATAAATTGCGGAGTAAAAATAAAATAAAATATCGCATTTTTTAGTGCTCTTTATATATATGTAATTAAATATGATTATTTAAAAAAAAATAAAATAATTAATGGCAATCAGTGTATCGTGCTTAATTTACTAATTAAGGACTTTTTTTAATTATTATTGAGAATGTCAGGGTGCTTTCACTGAACCCCACTCCCACGTTTTTGGAGTGGTGTTCCCTCGTGAAAAAGCGATCGTAATCTTTTACTTTAAGCACTTGCATTTTTTTAATCATCCACGTTAAAATCTGATCCAAGTGGCGGTAACTAATAATAAAAAGTGCTCCCAAAAAAAAAACCATTCATCGTCAACCCAAGGTTTTTTTTTTTTTTAAATTATGTCATCGACATCCCAAACTCATATCGATTTGACAAATATACCATTCACCTACCACAAAAAATCGTAAAATTTGGCCACTACGTCATCAATAGTCCAATTTTTTTTTTCACTATATCGCAAAGTTGTACCATAGACAAGAACAAAAACATTCCATCACCATTTCCATTCAAGACAGCTATTAACAATACGACACAATGGCTTGCGTAAACAACGACAAGCTAACAGAGTTCAAGTGGATATGACTTCAAGCAAATGGCTTAGAAGCACTCTATCACGCGAGTACAGCCTGTACAGGCTCGCACGCTTTGGCGACACGAAAATAAAAAGGAAAAATCGAGGCATTGATAAGGTATTGACAACGCCGTAGACGTAATTTAAGGGTTTTGCAGGCACAAGAGAAAGTTTTCGAGTAACGATATCGTAGTAGCCATAGGTTAAAGCTATTGGCGACACAAAAAAAAGATAAGGGATCAGTGTCGCGGCAGCATAGTTTAGGATTTTTGGGGTTATTAATCCTAAATAGTATTGTGCTTAATATCTGTCTCACTAATTTCATCAGATATAATTTCGGTCAAAATTATATCCGTAGGACGTTAATAATGAATGGGTGAATTCTCCCTTAGAAGAAGAAGAAGAATCCAAGATAAGAAGTAGAAGAAGAATCCGAGATAAACATAGAAAATCAATACCTTCTTTTTGCATGCGAAAAACGATGAGCGGAGATGTGAAGGGCGTCGAGGACGACTGAGAGGGGGCCCAGATCGTTGGGTACGTACCGCACAAACCGTCGCCAGTCAATTGAGAAAGTAATTAAATTAATCTCTTTTCCCTCGTTTTTTTTTTTCATTTTTTATTTTTGAAGGGGACCAGTGCCCACGTGTTCAGACAAGGGAGAAATCAATCATTGTCGATGCTAAGGTGCGACGGACGAAGGTTGAGTCCCCATTGAGCTCCGTGAACGTGGCAGAAAGTCGAAAGCTTCGTGGTCGCCAGGGAACTTTGGATGCCCCTTTCCAATTTTGTTCCTTGTCCGTTCGTATTCAGAAAAAAAAAAAAATTATATATATATATATATATATATATATATAGACGCGCGCGCATTATAAATAACGATTAGGTATATGCTTTACTATATGTCAAGAGGGTGCTATTAAAGAGTGCCGTGCATTTGATAAACATATTCCATAACACGGTTGGCATTTTAAAAATCACAGGATTTCCTAAGTTGATTACCTAACAAGTTCTTTTGGCGCACTCCTTGAAAAAGTCTTGCTATGAAATTGTTCCATTAAGAGAACATGCGATGCGATTATAACATGAGATTCGTCTCCTGACTCATCACCTCATGTGCTCCAAGAAGCTTTCTAGTAATATGCCGTAATTGGGGTCGATCGATTAGTTAGGAGGGTCGTGCTTACTCAGGATCACAAGTCCTTATTTACAGCCCGCCCAAATTAAGAATACTAATTCTTCTGCATAAAAATGATGGGATCAGCTTTTAGTTAGGCTGGGCATGGTAGAATTGGCGATTCAGGACAGAAAGGGAATTGCTTACCGAGGTCCATTCATCTCGGTTTTTTGAGTTTCAAGCCAACCGGGGGCCAGCTCTAACTTATGGCTTACACGCATCCGTTGGGGGCGTGCTCTACATATGGGGGTTCGCCCTGCCGATTTATGTGGACCTAAACGCCCCAATCCAACCGACAACTATGTCCCAATCATGGGTAATGTCAATAAGTTGGGGTCACCTTCCTTTTGAAGAATTGGGAGTGGGAAACATAAATGAGGGATGGGGATAAAAGGGATGGCTACTTAATGGGATAAGGGTGCGGAGTCCCATCAATGCACACAAGATGAAAGTTCCCAATGACTTGGCTCGCCACCACCACCATCGCCGTCGTCGTCTTGTATTAAATTTGGACGTGCGAATGTGTCACGGTCGCGCTAAGCCGGAGACCACAAGAGCTTGGTCTCTCTCGCTTCTCACCAGCCCATGGGGATTAGCTCAAATGAGGTGGCAAGTTAACGGCCGGGAAGCAAAACGACACGATTGGTCCCCTACTTTTTGGCCTAATACGCAATATTGTTGTTGAACTTTTAATTTATTCGATGCGAGGCCAACCTCGACCTCAGCCTCGCAGAGCCACGGCTAGGCCTTGCTAACCCCTGTGTCAAGGCCTTGGCGGGGGTCACCGAGGCTCAGCCCCTGCCCATCATCAACATCGGCGATGGTGGGACAGCGACGGCGAGGGCTATGAGCCCTCATCACTACAGCTGCAACCTGCTATTTTTTTCTTTTCTTCTTTCATTTTTCATTTTTATTTTTTAGGTTATTTTTCTATGTAATTTTAATTTTTTAAAAAATTTTAACTTTTTTTTTATTTTAAAAGTTCACGTGGCTTATTTTTTAAAAAAAAATTGCCATGTAATTAATAAAAAGTGTCGCGTGTACTGTTTGACCGGAATTGACACTTAAATAATTTTTTTGGCTGAAATTAACACTTAAGTGATCGTTCTTTTCTGATTTGATACCTACGTGATCCAAAAAAAATATTGGCACTAAAGTGAATGCCATACACAAATATTGACACTTTGGATGTACTTTTGCCAATTAAAAATTAAGGACGACATTGCATATTGTACTAAAGTTCAAGGATTATATTGCACAAATTAAAAAATTTAAGGATAATATTGCACATTAAATCAAAATTTAAAGATCATTTATGTTAAAAAAAGAGTTTTTGTGCGTCACAACATTCTTGGATAGAAATAAGTCTTTGACAAATTTAAGTTTTCTGCCTTCCTCATGTATGGCTGAGCAAGGAAGGCTCCGTAGTCGTGTCGCCTTCGGCTTGACCTTCATTGGTCGCATTCGATCTGTGGACCCAATTCGCCATCTTCGTCAGCCGTAAAGGACATATCGTCTATGGATCGAATTCATGCAAACTTTCGTGTTGAACCCGGTTCCCACGCCAACGGCGGAAAGAAATTCGTCGGAGAGGCTTGGGTCCGACGTGGCGTCATCCCATGATTAGATGTAGCGAGGCCTTGCATTGTTATAATCTGTCAAAATAGATTATAAACTTATTTTTTTTAACCCATATATGATGAGTTGAGTTATTATATGATTTAGTTACATTCAATTAATGGGTCATAAGTGGATTTAAATATAATATGAGTGATAAAATTGATCATAAATGAGTATACAACTTACTCGGGGCCTCGCCCATCTCTATGATTTTTCTCTCTATTCTTTTTTATTCTCACTCGATCTCATGCTTAATCACTTCGCATTTTCACTTCAATTTGGGCACGAAGTTTTCCTAAATTAATTCAAATATGAAAGTGTTATAGGAATGTAGGTCGAGCAAGCCATGAGTATAATTTTGTATTATAATAAATGAATTATAAACATGTTAAATTGATCTAACTCAAATTCGATTCAATTCATGCGTTTGACTTGGTGTACCAGAATGGATTGACGTGTACCGGGAGGGAGGCAAAAGCCATTTCCCTACAGCAGGTATTATTAGCGGGACCAGGAAATGACGTGGCACTACAAAGACGTTGAGCTGTCCATCAGGCACGTGAAACATGCGCTCGAATGTGAATGTGTCCAAAGTTTCCTCGGGCCGACAGCACCGCCACGTTGCACTCTGCCGGGGATTTGTTAAATACGGTCAAACCCAACCAATTATTGGAGCATCGGGCACTTTGCCCACTCGCGGGTCTCGGTTTCTCCAAGTACTCGCGGAGGCCAAAACGAAATTTTTCACAGGGCCCCACCTGATTTTGGAGAAAAAGAGAGAGACAGAGAGGGGAAAAACACCGTGGGGGCAAATACTAATCACTATGTTAAGACATGCGTGTGTACTCACTTACCCAATGTAGCATGACTTTACATACCTTACGAACCATATTTGCTCCCACCCTTAGTTGGAAGAAATTTACCAAATTCATTTTCGATCAAGGTTTTTTGCATGCGGATTTAAACCTATCATTGGAATAAGCTTTATCTTGTTAAAAAAGAAAACAGAGAATAACGATCCTTCGACAGCATGATTGCGAAGTGTCTAAGGAGTGAACCCAAATGAAATGAAAAAAAACCTCTTTCGACGATTGACGTGTCCTGGCAAGGGTTGGGCGAGCGTCATTCTCGAAAGGCACATGGTTTGTACCGGTATGTGGCGCTTACATTGCCACTTCATGATCTTTCCATGTCTGAAAAGTCCTCTTTATGTATACATGGCATCAAAGTAGTTTTTTTTTTGTTTGTGCACTCTGGCGAACCCTCCCCTCACCTTTTTTTTTTTTTGCTTTTTCTAATCATTAACAAGACATTTCTACATACGCACTCATGGGTGGCTCAGTTGGTTAGGGCGAATTTAGGATTGTGTGGTTAGGCACACTGATCTCAAGTTCGATTCCCCAACTGAGCACTTGTGATTTAAGTAGGGGGCCATAGCAGTGGATTGCTATGCTAGTCTCTTCCAAGAAATAATCGGAAACGTTGATGTCCAATGATCGCCGGCCGTTGAATTACAAAAGCATAGATCCCAATCGCTCATTAAAACTCTCTGGAAGTTTCGTGAGAGAAGACATTTCATATAGGGAATACGATAAAATAGTAATTAGTGGAAAGGTACTCATCCAATTTTTTTTTTTTTTGGTAACAAGAAGACTATTTTCCAAGGGTGCACCCAATTTTCACCGGGCCCCTGAAGACGATGCTCTGTCTTCAACCAACGAAATTATGGAGGATCACATGGAAACGTCCACAAAAATTGCAGCTCCAATTGCTGAAAAAATCGGAGAAATACACGCCTATGC
>JAGVVM010007988.1:0-17318 GCA_019149425.1 Psidium friedrichsthalianum | reverse complement strand
AAGGCTGGTTCGGCGGCTTAGGAGGGTTCCTCGGACCTAAATTACAATAGTTTCAGGTATTAGGGAGGCCAAGGTGTCGGGTAGAATGAGCCTTGGATGGCTGAGTTCAAATGGCGTTCAACCGACGGGCGGAGCAACAAACGGAATGTGGCTGGTTCGGACTTAAATGAGAAACCAGTCACGAAATTGAAGGGAATAGGCTTTGGAAGACTTACCAGTGCACGTGGAGGAGAGAGAGAGGTGGCCACTGTGCGGTTTGGAGGCGGAACGGGCGTGATCGGCGGCCGGCACGGCTGGAGCAACCGAGATGAGATAGATGGTAGTCACGTTCTGGTCGGTGATCCCAAAGGGCCATATGACCACAGGAAATGAAGAGATGAAGGGCTACTAAAGGGGAGGCTTACCTAAAGAAGATGGGGTCTGGCGTGGCGGTCGTCCGACGGCCAGAACGGACGGCAGCTTGCACGGCGGCGGAGCGAGCGGCTGAGCAAGTGAGGGCGAGAGATCACGAGAGGGAGAGGGGAGAGCAAGAGGAGGTCGTCCGAAAAATGAGAAGGGGGAGGAGAGAGAGAGATTATAGTGGATTTAATAAAAATCAAAGAAAATTATTATAGTGGGGGTAGGTTGTACTTTTGACAAGACTTGATTGTCTTGGAAATTGTGCCTTGATGTGATTGATTGATTGATGGATGGATTGATTGATTGTGTGACACTTGATTGATGCGACATCTGATTTGACTTGCCTCGTTTGCGTGCAAATGCACCGATTGGGTCCCGAGCGCGAACGAGCTTTAGACTGGTTTGGGGGCTCGTTCCATCGTATTCGCTCTCAAATAATCCTATTTAGTCTCATTCTAAGGATTGAGCATTTACCGGGGGCATTTCGTAATTTTCCATTCACATTTTGCTTCTCGACGTGCACCGGCTATCTGCCCTTTCGGGCGACGTTTTTCTGAAACTGAATCCTTTTCTCCATTGTGGCTACCTTACTAATTCGATTGTCCAGTGTCGGATTTCATTTTGTGGCTCAATTTCATTAATACCAACTCTGTCTCAGTCCTAGACCAACGGGCGCTGTTTTGAAATTTTTCCCAGGTAGCCTCTCCCTTCGGTTAGTCATCCCAGGGTAGCTAATCCTGAGTGAGCATCGATCAGAGTGTACTACTGAAGTGTTTCCATTCATTTAGAAATTCCGATTAATGGTCGAAATTTTCAGACTGTCACACCATAATTGGGATAAGTCCCAACGTACTTAATGATTCTCTTGATAGTTGATAGATGTGATTCTCTTGGACTTGATTGAAATCTCGCACATAATCATACATTGTATAGTATATCTAGTCTAAGAAAAAACAAGTATATCTGGTCTTGAGGCTGTAAGATATAATAGTGATCCAATCATACTTTGATAGAGTTTTGGATCAACTTCTTTTCCTTGTTCATCTTTGTCAAGTTTGGAACGAATGTGGCATTGGAGTCTGTCTTTTTGTAGTTCTCTAGACCAAATTTCTTAACATTTCAATAGTATATTTTTCTTGATTAATAAAGATTCCTTTCTCGATTTTGTGCATCTGAAGTCCAAGGAAGAATCTTAATTCTCCCATTATACTCATCTCAAATTCATCTTGTATTACCTTAGAAAAATTCTTGCACAATTGTTCATTAAAAGAGCCAAAGATAACACCATCAACATAAATCTGAACGAGGAGAATATCTTCACCTTACTTCTGAATAAAAAGAGTTGTATCATATTATCTTTTTTAAACTTATTTCTAAAGAGAAAGCTACTTACCTTTTGTACCAAGCACGAGGTACTTGCTTTAGTCCATATAATGCCTTCTTTAGGGTGTATACGAGGTCTTTTCCTCTTGGTTGCTTGAAGCTAGGTGGTTGTTGATATGAGCTTCTTCTTTAATATATTCGTTTAGAAACATGCTTTTTAATATGTCCATCTAAAAAACTTTAAAGTTATTGTAACATGCATAAGCAAGAAGTAGCCTTATAATTTCTAACCTGGCAACAAAAGCATAGGTTTCATTATAATCTATTCCTCCTCTTGGGAATATCCTTTTGCAACTCACCTTGCTTTGTTTCAGACCACTTTTCCTTTGTCGTCGAGGTTGTTTCTAATGCCCATTTTGTTCCTATCATAGGATGATTTTTGGGTCTTGGTACAAGTTCCCACAAGATTATTGATCTTGAAGTGATGAAGTTCTTCTTGCATCACGGCAATCCAACTTTCATCTGAGAGAGCTTCTTCAATTCCCTTTGTTCAATATGAGAAACACGTGCAATGTTGCTCATTGCATCTTTGAATCCTAATTTGGTCTTAATTCTGTTGTCCAAGCTTCCATGCATGTTCTTTGGGATGACTGAATCTATGTTTCCATTTCTTATTAATGAGTTTTGAAAATCTGATTGCTTTTCCTCTTGTTCTATTGGTATTGACTAACTATTTTCTTGATATGGGACTTATTCAGAAGCACAATTCTTTTCAGATCTTGGTTGTCTTTAGAGTCTTGAGCTTGTTCTAAGCTTTGAGGAGTGAGAAATCCTGAATATATTCAGACTGATCAATCAATTTCTGAATACTTTCATCAAACTTGACATTCGTGGATTATTCAGCAACACAGAGTTTTTGTTGTAAACATTGTATGCTTTGTCGTCCTTGAGTATCCTAAAACTCTTCATTCATCTAATTTCTCATCAACTTACCAATATGATCATTAGCATTCTTTAGAAAGAAACATTTACATCCAAGCACATGAAAATATGCAAGATATGATTTTCTTTCTTTAAAGAGTTCATAGCAGGTTATCTCAAGAATACGTCTCAAAGAGACATGGTTTAAAATATAACAAGCTGTTGAGATAGCTTTTGCCAAAAAATGGAAAGCTATTTTACTTTAATCAAAAGAGTTCTTCCATTTCTCGCAAAGAATGATTTTTTCTTTCACTACCCCATTTTGTTGAGGTGTGTAAGGGAAAGTGAATTGTGTTGAATTTCAAAATCATTACAAAATTCATGAAACTTTAGTTCTCAAATTCTCCTCCATGATCAGTTTTAATGCAGAAAATATTATAACCTTTCTCATTTTGAACTTTCTTGGTGAATTTTTAAAAAAGAAGAGAATGCTTTGTTTTTTATGAGAAAATAAAACTCATGTAAATCTTGAGCAATCATAAAAATAAAAAGGCAATATCTCTTACTTCCAAGACTTAAAGTTCTATTTGACCCAAAGATATCCATATGTAGAAGTTGTAGTGTACGATTAGTAGAAACATTATTAATTAAAGAACTTCTCACTTGTTTTTTCAAGAGTGCCCGTAGAGCAAAGTTTAGATTTTTCAAATTTTGTTTGTGGCAAACCTCGAACCAATTTCTTGAAAGATAGTTTTGCAATATGCTTGATACTTATTGACCTAGCTATCTATTCCTAAAAGTTCATATTCATCCTTGATAGAATAAGACACTTGATGTTTTCAGAATCAACATCCATGGGGTAAATATTTTCATATTGACGACCAGTGAAGCTTGTCTCTTGTCTTGACTAATGCCTAAACATTTTATATCTTGAAAGCATATTTAATGTCCATAATCGTATAATTGACTTATAGACATCAATTATAGTTCAGTCCCTTGAACAAAGAGACGTCATTGACGGTTAAGATTTCCAATTTTCACAGTCCATTTGCCAATTACTTTCCCTTGTTGTTTCCTCCAAAAGATAACCCTTTTGCCATTGAATTTTGGTCATTAAATAAACTTTTTATGGGTCACTAGTCATGTGTCTTGAACATCGACTATCAAGGTACCATTTGTCTTTCCTTTTTCTTGGTACCTCAACATCTAAATTTGAATTTGAATCTAAATTTGCCATGAGACAAATGTTTGCGTAGTCTTCATCACTGTCTTTCAGAATCACTCAAGGTTTTTTGCCTTTAGTTTTCTTTCTTGTATTTTTCATATTTGACCTTGTGTTTTTTCAGAAGAGGGCATTTTAGTTTGATATGGCCTCTCTTTTTACAGTGAAAGCAAGCGACATCCTTGCTTTCCTCTTCGTTACTATTTGATTATTTTTTATCAATCTGTTTGAAGGCTTCTTGCTTTTGAATTTTCTTCCTTTTCCTAGCCATCTTTCTAAACTTCCTTAGCCATCAATGCAAGCTCTTCATCGTCTTCTTCTTCATCTTCGGAATCTGGCAATTCGCAATCAATGTTAGATTTTAAAGCAATTGATTTCTTACCTTTTGTATAATTTTTTTTTTGTTGAAACACTCCGTTTCATATGATTGTAAGGTTCCAACAAGCACAAATAGACAAGACTCTGATTGTTTGGCATTCTTGAATGGATGGCTTGATATAGTTCTAGTCGTCTGTTAATCCTTGAAGAATCTTTCGGACCTGCAGGGGTTCAACAATAGGAGCACCTTATTGAGCAAGACCACTAACTAATATTGGAACCTATTAATCGTATCAGCAATTGTTTCATCTGATTTCATCTTAAAGGCTTCATAATGACTTTGCAAAACACTAAGATTAATCTCCTTGACTCTATCAGTTTCTTCGTATGTAACATGGAGTTTGTCCCATATGACTTTTGATGATTCTTTTTTTGCAACACGATTATATGTAGGAGTAGATAAAGCACAAAGCGTGAATGAACAGCTTTAGAATCAAGTCTTACTCTTTTTGCCTTTGAGTATTAGGAAAGAGTTGGAGCAAGAGTATAATTTTCCATTTCTAGAGGTGGTAGTTGGTGTGGTAGTAGGATTGATTTACTCCTTGTATCACAACATCCTACATCGGATTGTGTACTTATTTGAAAAACCACTTCATCTTATTGCACCAAATGTTTTTAGTCATTTCCATCGAAGTAGGAGCTTGTTGTTGAACTGTGCATCATTTGATCCTGAAAAATTATTGCTAGAAATGATAGATCGTTAACTTAGAAATAAAAAACACTTCAAATGATGAGCAACCATCTCTGATACCAATTGATGTAGCTAGCAATATCACCTAGAGGGGGGTGACTAGGTGATTCTGAACAAGTTAAATTATAAATCACAAATTTAAAGAAGCATATCAAACAAACACTGATTCAAAAACTGAATAATGTTCAATGTCAGATTTTGAACAGACATATGCAATAAACTTTGGGATAAGGAATTTAGGGATTAACAAAACTGCACTTGATGATTATAGTGGTTCAGCTTAGATTCAAGCCACGTTCACTCTCCCACACTGACACTAATAAACTAGATTCCATTGGATGAATCAATGAAGGCTTTACACGTGTTCACAATCATACACTCTCATAGAGGTGCCTCATAAATATTAGACATTTATTTCTCAATAACAGTATGAATATGAAAAACTCAAGCACTTTTGGATTTGTATATTCTGATTGCTTCTAGCAACCTTGAACTAGCCATTGCAAAAGTCTTAATGGATCACTCTTCAATTGCTGATTGAAAGTCATCAATCTTGATTAGAAGAGTATATCTAGAGAGATTTGATAGTTATTGGTATAGAATTTGAACCCTTCAAATTTAGTTGCCCATACAACTCAATCTTTGGTTTCTAGAAGTAGAGTTCTTCAAATATGGAAATTATCTTGTCCTATGGAAGGTAATATCCAATCACGGATATTCTACTAATCTGATTGTAGAATAATCCTATTAATCAAATATTACAAACTTCCATATATTCAAGGCCATAACAAACACCTGCCAACATGAGTCTTTATAATCTGAATAAATATTTCACATGAATTCAATAGAACCTCAAGTCAGGGTTTCAGAAGTAGAAGCTATCCCTTGGATTTGAACAGATTAAGACACTTGTAAAGTCCTTATTGATGCTTGCATATGAGTCTTCCTCAAAGGTGATTGTTGAAATCTTCCTAAGTGATTATCCATTCAATCTAAATAATAAGATTCAACTCCTTCAAAAGCAAATATGCGATGAGTTTAAATTTGAGTTTGAACACTAATTTGGATCGATATCAATTTCTTCATTCATATGTTATGACACCTATTGGATCAATATCATTTCTTCATTCATATGTTTACCTTGATAAAACATTGAGTGCAATTT
Organism: Psidium friedrichsthalianum; assembly: GCA_019149425.1. NCBI lineage: Eukaryota > Viridiplantae > Streptophyta > Magnoliopsida > Myrtales > Myrtaceae > Psidium > Psidium friedrichsthalianum. The sequence goes on along the minus strand of JAGVVM010007988.1, from coordinate 11,219 downwards.
ATCAGATTCTAATTAATAAGGGATAGTTTTGTCAGAATCAAAGTATTCATAAGAAGGTTTTTCTCAACAAAAAGTAGTGAGCATCTGAATTGAGCCCTTCTTGCAAAACTTGAAGAAGAGCTAGCTCAACCAATTGCAAAAAAGATTAAACAAATGAAAATTGAAAGCGAAGAATCATCTGTTCGTCGCTTTAAGGAAAGAATTGCTTGTTTGGTTCGTTTGACCTGCTTGAACTTGGTATAACTTCAAATGAAGCATTTGCTTTTATGCTACCTTGTTTATTCTTTGATTCTCTATCTTCCTACTTTCCACACTAACACTATTTGTCAATAAATAATTACTATGTCAAGTTATGCAATAGATTTACTTAATTTAATCTGGCATATTATCATAGTAATTGTTCGAAAGGAAGCAAGTGGTTGTACTACACATCACAACAGGAGAACTTACTTTTATGCTTGACTATATCACTAACTTATTAATGGGGTCTACCAATTGACACTTTTTTGCTTTCTTATTAGTGTTTGAATGGTGTACGAGAAATGTGTTAGCCGTCCAAATGGCCATCCTTCATTACCGACGACACTCTAGGATCGCCATAGTCAGTTTTAAAAAACTAAACAGTCATGATTGCGTACCTGATTTTGAATCCATCATCGTTTTCCGTGGAATTCTGACGGCGCGACGCTTGAACGCTTCCCTTCTATTGCCCTTGGACCGCCTGGGTCAATGGGACTTCCCCCCCCTTCCCCCCCCTCTCTCTCTCTCCTCTCTCTCTCTCTCTCTCTCTCGCGGCGCAAATTATTGTAAATTAACTGAAGGGGTAAAATTGTAAATTAATCGACTAGGGGCAAACTTGTAAATTCTAGATGGCGCAAATCAGGGGCAAAAGGGGTAATGCTTGTGTCCAGGGCAAAATTGGCAAATCACTTCCCGGAATGGGGCAAAACCAGAATTTCTAGCATGGATAACGGATATTTCACCATCAGACTTGCACAACTCACATGCCCCAATCTGCACAATCAACCCATTCTTTAACAAGAAATGTTACGCTCTTCTTTAAATTGTTCAAGTTAGGATGGTCAAGTGGTCTAAGGCGCTTGACTCACGTTTTGTTCTTTGAGAGAGGGCATGGGTTCAAATCCCACTTAAAACTGCCGACACGTGCTACGCCCGTAAATGTTTCCCGCGCAACCCTCTTTTTTTCAAATAAAAGGAAGGTTCTGCTACTGTTGTGGGTAGGTTCTACTTCCTCGCGCAGGAACAATACCTCCGCCACCTAAAATTGCCATTTTTCCCCAAGATTTCAACGTCTTTTTTTTTTTAAAACTACGGACACGTGCTACACCAGTAATTGTTTCTTGCGTAACTCTTTTTTTTGTTTAATAAAAGGAAGGTTCTGCTATTGACATAGGCAGCTTCTGCTTCCTCGCGCCGGAATAAACCTTCGCTGCTCGAAACTGCCATTTTTCATCAAGATTTCAACATCTGATTACCCTCCAACAACCCATGTTGAACCAAAATCAAGTAAAAACCACTCAAATGCAAAACACTAATCTGCGAATTCCGAGTGCCAAATTCATCTCTAGGGAACACCCAAATGCCGAGATACACTAAGGCTTTTGTTCCCCATAGAGAGGCGACCCTATTGGTCTAAAGCCAAGCGGAGGTCACCGGAATTTGGCCGGAATCGGCAAAAAATTTCCCAACAAAGAAACCCCAAAATTACAGTTCTCCATAACCCACGAAAATTGCATCCAAAAGTCGATAATTCAACTATAAACAAACGTAAACATTATGTCGATGGGCGATGAATAGTATCGACGAAGAAACTATATACATATGGTTCTTTCCTCCTAAAAACGATTACGAACATTCATAATGATCAGGAAACAATGACACTTGCTTTGACACTAATAAAGGGAACAAATTCCATTACATACGCAATGGATTACACAGAATTAACAAGCCCTAGAATCATCTTGAATAACTGATCGGAGAAATACATCACAGAATGGACATACCTCGTTTTCATAGATTAAATGTACATGTTGCAATCTCTCGAGAGAAATCATTCCTCCACTTGACATTTTGTTGAGGAGGGAGTTTGTTGTCTTTTTTTCTTTTTCCGTTGTTCATTATTGAACGTGAGAACAGACGTGAACTTTTCATGTTTAAAAATAGTGGCAATTTATCTAAGAGAATAAGGGATTGGAATAGCACATATGGACGGGACCATGTACTCCCATACATCCACTAAATCCAACATGTGGCAAGCTTCTCTCGGAAAGGGATATAGAGCCGCCTTCCAAGGAGTTCTTGTAATGGAAACTCGCTATCCCAACTGCCTCGAGCCTCTTGATTATGTCCCTGACTTCATCTCTTTTCGTTGCGCGGATTGCCTTTGTGCAGCTCCCATTGCTCCGCTTCCGCTCTGCAATCGTTTCCAGCACTCAATATGTCCATGATTCGAGCAGCCCTCCTAAAGTCCACTCGTAATTCGCACCACCAACAGTGTCGGTGACAACAGATGCAACTGGATCCGGAGCTGATGCCTATCCAAACAGTTTACGAAGAACCATAGCAGCATGACCAACATGGTCGGGTCAAGATCATGAATTGCCATCGAGTGCAGCCTTCCCAACCATAACAGCATATCATCTAAAAGAAGACGGTTGCATTCAGCTTCCAAGGCTTCGTCAAGTTCAGCAGTAACCTTCTGACCCGTTACGACGTACATAGAGTAGAGAGGGCAATCACTGTTTAACATTAGTCAACTCAAGGCCCAACTACGAACAGGTCAATGGGGAAGGATCTAGTCTTCGGTCCGTGTCCATATCATCGGCTTCAACCCCGCAATGACGCTGGCGCCAAGATCTACAGGAACAGAAAGAGGTGAAAGGTCGGTGTAATTTAGAGAGGTGGCGGCTTTTGGCTTTTGAGAATGAGAAACTTGATCAATACAATCTAGATTGCTACCCACGTAGCTATGCGTTCAACTAAATCCGTTATTAGTATTTAGTGACTAAGGGGTCGATTCCAAATAAAGGAGAGAAAAATATGTTTTATGGACAGAAACTTGGTGTTCTATTTGATTTAAATCAATAGAGAAATAAAATATATTTTCACTAAAATTTATCACGAAATTACAATTGAGCCCGAACTTATAAAAAAAGTGTAATTAAATTTTAAAACTTATCAAATTGATTTAATTAATTATTTCCTTAACACCGTTAATTTGTCTAACGAAAAATACTGACGTGATTTTTTTAAATTAATTTTCTTATTTTATGCGGCATTTTTAATTACTTTATTTTCGAAATCTTGTTTAATAAAAATTAAAAACTGAAGAAAAGGCCAAGAAATTATTTGAAGAAAAAAAAACAAAACTGGAAAAAAACGGTGATTGCATCCAAGAGCAAAACATTCACCAGCTAAGCAAACGCTTAAGCTAGAACTCCACTCCAAAGCACCAATTCACACCCAAAATCAAATCAAACGATTCTCAATTACCGGATCAGAGATAGTGGATTCCAAAGACCAATGGTTCCGTCGACGAGAAACAGTGGGCTCCGGCGTCGTCGCCGCTGATTGACTCGTCAGCCGATGCTAAATCCCTCCTATATCCTCCGAGCCATGACCGAGGAGGAGGTGGCCTGAGAGTGGGGAGGAGCCATGTTCGGGAGTAGCCGAGCGATCGCGGCGCTCCTGAAGCGGAACAGAGCTCTGAATGGCTCCTACCGAGGCGCCGAGACTCCGGCCGAGCACTCTCCGTACGGGTTGTTCGCCTCAACCGCCGGGTGGAGCTCGTTTCGCGCGTTCGACTCGCTCCCAAGGTAGGTTTGATCAACTCCTGCATTTCGAATTCGATTTTGCCTCCCTTCTGTCCCCGACATGGGGAGTGTTGGAGTTTATCGCTCCGGAAGGGTGATTCGAAAGGCGTCGCCTTGGGGATGAAGTGGCTTCGCCCATCGGAGTGGTTCGTGAAATTGTCCTTGTTTTGGATGTGATTTTGTCGTCGCCAATGGTTCCTCACAAGTCTCTTGATAAATGTTGTTGCACTGATTCTCTGTATCTCGTTTCTCTTTTGAAGAGGAAATAGTTAATCTGATAAATATTTGTTCTCCTTTAGGACGCTTGGTCACGTGGAGGTGATATCTCAGCAGAATGCGAGTTTGAATTCTACATTCTAGCTTTTTGTCACTGTTTATCATAAGCTTCTTGTTAATTTACTTGAATTATGAGCTATAAGAATGTATCAAGCTAGATACTTCCTGCTTAGGGGAGTTGAAAGGGATATTATAATTTACTTGCATTTCTTGTTAGAGCTATTCTACTCGTGTAAATTTCTTGCTTGAATGGAATCCGCTGGTTTTTCCTTTGTTTGTCCTGCCCATTCAGCGGTTTTCTCTGTCTGTACAAAGCCGAGATCCTGACTCTTGTTACAGGTGAGGCATTTGCCGGGAGCATGTCCACCACTGCATCTGTTTCCTTGCAGAGCAAAGAGGGTTTGAAGCTGCTCGTGACTGGAGGCCCTCAAGCTCAAAGTGGGTTGGAATCTGGCTTTTTGGGTCGGCAGCATGGCTATTGAGCATGGTGATACTAGGTGGTGTTACACATTTGACTCGTTCTGGTCTTTCCATGACTGATTGGAAATTCACTGGTGGCCTTCCTTCTGTCTGATGAGGAGTGGTTGCTGGAGTTCGAGAAATATCAGCAGTCTCCTGAGTGTAAACGGTATGGTCAAGCATGTTTTGAATTGCATCTAAGTGTCTGCAGCTAAAAAATGAAATCACTGCGGACGGATTACTTGAAAGTAATTTGATGTCCAATTTGTGTAGTGTTCTTCCTATTAACACTATAACTTAGGACGACTAATTGTTTAGACTACTGTCTTTTTCAAGTTTTACACATTTTGAGGAAGAGAATGGCTTCTGTACTATACTATGAAGTTTCAATTCCTTTTCTTCTTTGGTTGTTCGAACTCTTCATTGTTTATTGCTGTAATAAATAAAACAGAGCTGCTATTTCAGTTCATATAGAATTTACATTTGATCCATGCTTTCTTACATTGCTTGGCTCATGTAATCTCCTGCAGTGTAAGCAGAGGGATGAGTATTGAAGATTTCAAATTTATTTACTGGATGGAGTATGCCTATCGGATGTGGGGAAGGGGTCTGGGAATCATGTTTGCTTTGCTATTTTGCACTTCCTTCGAAAGGGATACATCACTCTACGCCTTGGGTGAAACTCTCTGGTCTTTTCGCTCTTGGTATTGGGCAGGGTCTAATTGGCTGGTGGATGGTTAAAAGTGGTCTAGAAGTAGGTAGCACTTTCATATGTTCATTTGTATCTCATGATGCCATTTCTTTAAGTACTTTCCTTTTCTTCATTTTAATTAGGAGCCACCATCTGAATATGCTCAACCAAGGTGAGTCCATATCATCTTGCGGCTCATCTAACTTCAGCCTTTGCTATATAGTGTGGCCTCTTTCTGGACTTCTCTTTCCGTCGTTATGCCGGAGCCACCTGCCGAATCAATAGCTTGGGTTAGGTGGGGCAGCAAAAGATAAGAGACTTGCCCTTCCTTTAAGTTTGCTGTTTGGTGTTACGGCCATCTCACGAGCCTTTGTTACAGGAAATGATGTTGTATGTAAATTCACTGTCTACTTCAATATTTATCTTCAAAAACATGCAAATAGATGATATACGGTTTCCTTTTATTGCTATCATAAGATTAGATGACCTCATATGCTTACTGCCAGGGACATGCATTGAATACTTTTCCAAAGATGGGGGATACATGGATCCCTGATGATATTCTCGAAATGAGGCCACTAATTCGCAATTTCTTTGAGAAAACATCATTGGTGCAGGTATCTCTTTTTCCTCGTCAGCTTCACTTTTTCAGTGAATTCCCTCGAATTTAATAGTTTATAGGATGGTTTTGGATTCTCTTCTAATTAAAAGCAGGTGCGAACTTGGGTTTTTCCACTGTTTTATATGGTTCTCATGCAATCCCTTGAAGATGACTGTAGAAGACAAGATAGAGATTGTGCAAGAATAACTGATCTCAAAATTGATGAAGTCATTAACAACGGCAGTCTGCAAGTCAAGTCGTCAGAAAACCTTTTAGGTTATTCAACGCATGATAAGGCCGTGTCTATTGTCTTAAGATACTGGCATGTTTGTATTTCTCTACAACTACCATGTGTCGGAATTGTTCCATTGTCACTTACAATGCACTATCGCTAGTGCTGATTTGTAGACAAATCATTGCTCATTGTGGTCTGCTGTTTGTAATTTTTTGCTCTCGAGAATAGTGTCGTATAGGCCATGCTGTTTAATTGCTGCACCCGCCGTCCTTGACATACAGCTTGACCACCGCATTCTTGTAACCACTACTTTGGTCGCAATGGCACTTTTTGGTGGTCGACTTGAAAGCTAGACATACATCCAGCAGTTTGATCATTGATTGGAAGTACTGTTGGCATGGCTGCTCTTCAGGTGACTTACTTAGTTTGCTGCTCTCTCTTGTTTCTGACTAATATTTTTCTTCCTCTGCTGGTATTTGAGTTCTTGGAAAAGAGCGGTGTTGTCGTCCTATGAATGCAGATCCTGAGTAGTGCTTCTCTCTGCAGGTGACTTTAGGGGTATCGACTCTTCTATCTTGTGTGCCTGTTTCGCTAGGCACTGCACATCAAGCCGGGACTCTGACCCTTCTTACCCTCATGCTCCTGCTAATTCACACTATGTGTAAGCCGTTGCTGTCCCTCCTCAAATCTCTCCCTTAGATCGTGAAGCCAACTACATGACCACAGTCCGACGATTCTTGTAGGGCTATTGTTTACCTTGTTTCCTCGTTATGTTTCAACTGTTACCCAAGTTTTGGTAGAACGAAAGAGGATCCAGATCTTGTTCTACTCCTTGGATGCTCTCCGAACAACTTATGGTGTCATTGACCTATTGCCGTTTAGTCGCTTTCGCCTCACAAGGTAACAAATTTTAATTTGAGAAGAGAACAATTTCATCGTCATAGTATGGATTGGACAACATGAGCAGCCGCTGTATATTTCTAGAGAAGTGGAAAGGTATTTGTGCATGGTCAGCAAATTTGACGTTTCAACACCAAATTGATAGATGAGTCTTCTAGTTAGCGTGGAAAATAGGAGTGATGCTTATGTCAAGTTTTTTAACGTGAAATGCAAGTAGACCGACTCATACGCTCAATTTTCAACTTCAATTAAGCAATGGGGAAAAAAAAAGAAATATGAAAGGAGGGCATATCATCTATGGTCTGCACTATTCAAAATAGAATATTATGCTTAGATCTAAGCCATAATGAAATCTATTTTAATTTAATTAGCCAAAGAATGTTCAAAAGGGGCCTAAAATGGAACCCCCCCAACATTTAGGCGTCCTTGTCACAGGCCATGTGCCTCGCATTTGTACTGTCACGTCGAATGCTGTATTTATTAGTTGAACAGAAAAGAGGAGAGAAATAATGAAGTCGTGAAAACGGACGGTGGATTTGTTTCTGTCTTTTGTTGAATTTCTCATGGCTCGATAGATAATTTGATAAGCCTGATTATCAAGGACCAAAAAAAGAAAGAAAAAAGTGGTAATTATATGTGATGAGGGCATTACCTAAGAGGAAGGAAGCCGCCTTTGCTCCCGAACGTAGCCTAAAAACGCCGAACTCGATACAAACTTGGTACCAGAGATTCGAGAGTTAGGATCATGATTCGGGTCTAATTTAAATACTACCAACGGTCATTTTCTCCCGTCGTTGAGGGAGTGGGTGGGACTTCGACAAGCCTTTGTAGACAACCTTTATAAGTCATTTGTCCCACCACCCCAAATGATGGTGTCATGTTTGTTAATCCGGACAAGTTTCGGAAATTCCCACCATGAGAAATCGTAATTAAGGGTTGAGCGTGTTGCGTAATTAATTACGGGGACCCCGGTTAAGGAAATTAATTGGGGGAAGAAGGAAAAATAGTCAATAAGGGAAAAAAAAAAAGGAAAAAAAACAAGGCGCGTGACAACTGTGTGGAAACCGCCGCTAATTACGAAACGGTCTTCGATGGTTTTTATTGTTTTTTATATTATTATTATTATTATTTTGGTCCTAATCCTAACGCGAAGTTGCAAGGGAGATTCACGGGGAGGGTGGCACGGTCCATCCGCTGTCTTCGACTGATTTCTCCGTCGGTTTCTTCTTCTTCTTCTTTGTTCGACTGCTAAGAATAGGATAACCTCCTTTTGGAAAGCATTCTTGGACGCGAACAGTGCAGAGAATCGGGTGCCGCTTCGTTCGCCTACCTATGTTTTCCTATGCTCCTCTCTCTCTCTCTCTCTCTCTCTCTCTCTCTCTCTCTCTCTCGGTCGGTCTTTTCTTTTTCCCGTTTCTTTCTTTCTTCGGTTCAACTCGGTGGTTGCTCATCGTGTTTCCCCTTTTCTCTGGTCGTCAGCCGATCCACTGGTCTTCGGCATCGTCCTGATTTTTTTTTGGCCCAGGTTAGGTGCTGTTCTCTGGATCCGAGTCTGATTCTTGCCCGCGTGCACAATCTGCTGGGAGTTACGGGGAGAGGGATCGGTAAAAAAAAAAGCTCTCTTCTTCAATCCATTGTGGGGTGGATTGGCGCCGGTAGCGCGAGTCCGTGTTTTGTCGTTTAGATCGTCAGTTGAGCGGTCGCCGGATTGTCCTTTCTCATGTGAAATGCTGTTGGATTTCGATGCTTTCAGGGGACGTGGGACGTGGGTGTTCGAATCGGCGATTTCGATGGCGAATCAAAGGCTGTTTGATATGCTGTTGTATAAGAGGTCCAATCAGTCTAGGGCAGGTGGACTTATCGTGATTACATGACGGTCCAGTCACGACGTTTTTTTCAACTCTATAAGGAATTAGTCATATAGATTAGATTGAGATAAACTTGATTAGATGATGGAGATTGTTCTCATGAATATGTTGAGGGTGGATGTCTGACATGTTGTTTTCAATTGGGAGCAATCTACTTGCCAGCTATGTTTTGTCTGTCTAATTTGCTTAGGGTTTTCATGTGGCACTCAGATTCAGTTGGCTTCTCTTGACTTCTTTCGGACCGTGATCAAAGTACTGGGGCACATAAATGCCCACCACAGTGTTATGGATAGGAGATTCTTGACGTGCTTTTGTAAAAGAAAATGGATCACAAGTTGCAAGTTGGTGATCGACCTCAAATCGAAGTACGGATATCCAAAAAATTAGACGAGCATATTTCTTTTGAAAGACTGTCACATTCTACACTTTCCTTCCATGCAATTCCTTTATCATTAAGATTCCTCCATTCTCTGTTAGGTGTGCCTATGGAATATATTAGATTGAAGGACCAATTCCTATTGCTGATGATTTCTATTAAAGGAATTTTATTTAACAGATGGGATCGCTTCAGGAAAGATCAATCCATGATTTTGATGAATAAAGTGCATCCAGCACGGCGAAAGTTTTTCAAAGATGAGTTCTTTTCATGCAGCCGAACAAGGGCATTTTCAGGGACTTCACAAGTGGAGGTGTTAACATGTTCAGTTGTGCATGTAGAAGTATAAAGATCGGTGTTCTTCTCCAAGTAAACTCAAATGCTTATGCCATTTGGTCCTGTAGCCATCTTGTTCAAAAATGACTGGCCATCATGGAGTTATGATCATCTGCATTGATATCTGTTATCATATAGTGCATTCAAGAACGCCCTGATAATTTCTGTAGCTGGACTGCAGGGGTGGGTTTTCTTTTTCAGTCTACTAGGTATTACACTTTGGTCCGAGCGTTTAGGTTATGCTACAGAGGTAAGGCGTCTTAGTTCTGTCTGCTTGATTATCTTTTGGACATGTGGTTTGATTAAGGCTCCTGTCTATATCTTGTTTGATGTAGGCAACTGGTTTCTATACCGGTGCTACAGGTTGAGATTCACTGAACATCCAAGTGTAAATTAGATGCGACCATATTAATGTTTTCTCCTACATTTTTTTTTCTCTAAGATTTGTGTGGTATCTACAACTTAAAGGGTGACAGGGTTAATTTCCAAAATTCACAAGGAATTGTTTTTTGACAGGTGATGATTTTTGGTATCTCATATTGTTAATACCTATAGGCCTGTGTAAGACCTCATTAGCGTGCAATGCACACAATCGTTCCTTACCCATATGTATATAATTATGAAATCTGAGTCTCTCAACCCATGTTTTCTCTTCTTGTCCTGTCAAATATACATCTGGAAGTTGTTTACTGGAGAACCTCCATCCTGTTGTTTGAGATAAATAATTATTGCATTAAATATGTAACAAAAGGATGAATAGAAAGTCGTTTACTCTTTTCAAGAAATAGCCAATGTAAATTACTTCTTCATCAAGCCTAAATGGAAAAAATTTATGGGTGAGTGGAACACAGATGATCATGCATATTTTAAACATACTCTAGGGCATTACAGGTTGACATATTGAATTGGACCTTGCAGTTGTGGTCTGCTGAATGCAAATGTTGGAAATGCTACCGAATTGATTATATCAATACATGCAAAGGAGGAGCGGAAATGATTAGGTGGTTGCAGCAGTCATTACTAGGTCGACCTCTCAAATATGCTGCTTGTTCTTGGTGTGCATTTCTTCTCTGGTGGACTTGTTATATGAAGAAGGAACAGGTTTTTACAAGGTAAGCCATTGTCGCTTTCCGCTTTTATTATGATTGGCATTTCACTCTCTGTTCTATGTTTCCATTCCTGACATGGTAAAGTTGGTGTTGCAGTCAACTGCTGTTGTAAAACAGGGTGTTACTGATGCTGTCATGGGTTTACTTTTCCTGCTGTCCTTCACTACACACAGTGAGGGCAACTTGGGAAGGCGGAACTGGCTCTCTCGAGATTCAGCAGCTGCGTCATGCTGTTGCATATGCTGCATTCTCTTTTAACAGTGAGGAGTCAATCAAATCAATAGTCCCTCTCTAGGAGGTTGGTAGGGGTCAATATTTCTTAACCTGTATTCATTATTTAATAATCAACCTACCCCTCATGCTGAGAAAATTGTCTGTACATAGGTCATCCAGGAAAGAAACTTTTCTTTAGGTTGATCCAATTGTAGAAATTTTAATGGAATACTTGTAGAATTTAGCTCTCGTCATGAACCCCGCCTACAGATCCGTAAATGCTTACAACGTAGGATCTGAGATTCCTACTATTAAACTTTTC